>VYZT01019841.1:36407-101534 GCA_013400735.1 Pomatostomus ruficeps | reverse complement strand
CCTCGGGGCCCTCCCCATCCGCCGACCCCCTCCCCCTCCGCTCGTCGGGGGCCCTTGCTATCAGCCGACACTCCCTCCAGCCGCTTCTCGGGATTCTCTCCGCTAACGGAGGTTCTCCCTTCCCCTCGTCCGCTTCTTCACAGCCTCCCCTGCTCGAGAACGAGCCTCAAGCACCCCCCGGCCGCCCCGGCCCNGGAAAAGAGGCGGGGCACTCGGGGAAGGGGCGGGGCGATCCCGGAATAGGGACGAGGCGATCCCGGACCAGGGGCGGGGCGATCCCGGGGAAAGGGGCGGGGCGATCCCGGACCAGGGGCGAGCCGGCAAAGGAGGGACCAGGCGTGTGTTTGAGCGGGGATATGCGTTTATGGCAGGGCGGGGGCGGTCGTGGCTCCCCGCGGCTCCCAGCCGCTCATGAGCAGGTAGGACTGGTTGGCGATGTCGGTGCTGGGCAGGCGGCCCCCGGCGTGCTCCGGCTGCGGGCCCGCCTCGCCCCGCGGGCCGGGCAGCACCTCCAGCAGGCAGGGCAGGACGGTCTCCTCCGGCGGCTGCTTGTCGAATGCGCTGGCCTAGGGAACACGGAGTGGACGCGGTGGGGGCTGCCCTTCGAGCTGCCCCCGGGGGCAGCTGAGCCGCCCTGCCCCAGCCCCTCACCTGGCCGTGCTTGCTGCTCTCCTGGAGGAAGCTGCCCAGAGCACGGTGCAGGTCCGGAACGGGCGGCCAGAGTTTCTGCTTCACGTTGCTAGGTACGGGGGAAGGGGCATCGCAGGTAACCCCAGGCTTGGGGTGCCCTGATGGCCCCGTGCAAGGTGCTCAGGCGTGGTGCTGAGCTCCCCCGCCTGCCCCCCACACAGCCCTTTACCTGTAGAGGGAGGGGAAGGTGCACCGCAGCCCCAGGAGCACTGCTGAGAAGAGCAGCGGCACCACCGTAATACTGGGGATGAGCCAGCCTGCATCAAAAGAGGAGCGCTGGAACTGTTTCAGCTGGAACAGCCTTTCTCAGACCCACCACCTCTGAACCCTTCGCAGCCCTGTCGCCCTCTGCCCGGTGCTCCCCATCCCATTTCCAGCACTCTCCGCCTCCTGCCATCATCCGTGCGGCTCCTCTGGCTGCAGCCTCCACCCTGCCCTGTCTCTTACCTGCATCAGCCATAGTATCAACCACAACAGGTTTGGACCAGGCACTCCAGCTGCCCTGGTACCATGGCCCACTGGGCTGGGCCCGCACCTGGGCGTGGTAGCGGGTGCCTGGCCGTAGGTCCAGGACTTCTTTCCTAGCTGCTCGTGGAACCTGCAGGACCTGCGGGGCAGAGCCGAGCTGGAGACATGGCTGCTGTGGGGTGGCCAAGGAGCCAAGGGATGGGTCCAGCTTGCCTGACCCCGTGCCTTCCATGTGTCAGCAGCAGAGATGGGCAGGGCTGCTCGGGGTATCCTAGCCAGGCCTTACCTTCCAGTCATGGCTGTTCTCCATGGCATAGCGGACCTGGTAGTCCAGCTGTTCTGCCAGCACCTCCAGGGGCGGCAGCCACTGCAGGCTCAGCCGGCCCTGCGACACTGTCGCCTGCACAAGCTGTGGGGCATCTGTGAGCACTGTTGGTGTTGGGGACAGGCATGTGTCGCTCCTGTGAAACGGGACATGGGACACTGTGTCCCCTGTGAGCCAGGCAGGGACTCTGGTGGCAGTGGGACTCACCAGCCTGGTGCAGCCAGAAGGGCTCCTTGAAGTAGCTGAATGTGGGCAGCATGTGGGTCCGGGTGACATTCACCAGGACAGAGATGGCACTGCCAGCCCTGGGCTGGAAGCTGCAGGCATGAGTGCCCTGTGCCCCCATGCTCATCTCCTTGCACTGTTGCCATGCATCTTCCCTGTGGGAGGAGTGGGGAGCCAGTCAGTCTTACTAAAGCATACCCACAGCCAGCATTCCTCTTGCACTTGCCCAGGAAAGCTACTGCTGCCTGTAGCCAGAGGTACAATGTGGCCCAGAGAGGTGGTGAGGAGATAGGAGGTTGGTGGTGGTAGAGCAGGACATGGGCAGGTGGCCTAGTGTGGGATATTGGGACCAGTGGTCCCTTTGGTCCCTCGGATGTGCCTGCCTGAGTGCCATATGCCTGCCACGCCCCTTACCTTGTGCCAGCCCTGCTTGGAGGTGGCCGGTAGAAGAGCTGGTGGGAGCTGTGGGGCTCTGCAGGGTCCCAGCTCCACTCACAGCGCACGTGCCGCAGGTCGGGGGTACTGCAGCACAGTCCGATGTCTCCTGGGCAGGCGAGAGCCAGGGCAGGGAAGGGGCTGCTTCCCCTTGGTTCCCCAAAACATGAGTGTTGCACCTTGGGTGCCTACAACAGGACCCCCACCCCCTGCAGTCCAGGCATGGGTGCAGGTGTGGCTGTTCCTGCCAGCACCCCTGCAGAGGGGATGGCTGCTCACCGGAGGAGTGGGGTGTCTCTGCAGCAACTGCCTGTGACCAGGGCCCCCAGACTCCATCCATGGAGGTGCCGTCGGGCTTGCTGCGCACCTGGATGCGGTACCTCACCCCTGGACGCAGGTCTTGGAGGATCACCCAGGTGTTGGTCTGAACCAGCCTCTGTAGGAGAGGGGCCAGGCTGAGGAGCAACTGCAGCCCCCAAATCCCCCTGCCCATCTCTGACCCTTCTATGTACCTGCCCCACTCCCAGGGAGGCTTCCCCAGCCCTGGGACTGTGGGTGCTGACAGTTGACTGAATGGAGGGGTCCCCAGGGTGCTGCCCACTGGGATTCAATGTGGTGCTGCAGAGCGTCCCTGGAGAGCTGGCAGGGCAGAACTGCACCTCGTAGAGGAAGAAGTTCAGGAAGTCAGCGAGTGGTGGCTGCCACGACACGCAGAGCTGCCCCGCAGCCCCAGCCCAGCGGGCTGTGATGTTCACTGGGGGAGCAATGAGACCTGCAGGGAACATGCCAGGGTGTTTTGCCCTCCTGTGGCAGCCCCGCTCTGGGCAATGCCTGGTCCTGCTGGGGGACACCTGGAGGTCTCCCCCAAGGCTGCCTCTGTGCCCAACATGCAGGGCTCAGGGTGTTGCCAGCCCCTATGGTGGGCAGAAGGTCAGGGACACAGGTCTGGGGATTGTCCTGTTGTCACAGGGTATTGCCCAGTCGGGCGGACTCACCCACTGCATCCACGCTGAGCTCCCGCCAATATTTTGTCTGGTTTGTGGTGGCATCCAGGATGCGGAGGTGGAGCTGGGTGAAGAGCCGCACGTCGTGGCTGGGGAAGATGCAAACATGTCGCTTCCCACCAGCCCCATGGTGCCACGTGGAGACCACACATGCTGTGGGCATATCCCTGAGGAATGGAGAGCAGGGTCTTGCAGCACCTCACACATCCTGCCTTGGTCCAGGCTTGAGGAGAAGGGGTGTGGGGCACAGCACCGAGACCTCGGTGGCACCTGCTCCTTTCTTGCACCACCATCCACTGCAGGGCACCCTCCCCATGGGACTGAGGGACAGCCAAGGCCACAGCCCTGCTGCAGGGTGTACAGTGGCTGCTGTGTAACTCCCATGGGCTGTCCATCTCTCCTTGAAGATAGGAGCCACTGGGATTGCACAGATTGCTGTGACACCCCCAGCCTGCTGCTCTCTGTGCAGCAAGGAGGAGGCTGGCCTGTGTTCCCACTATCTCCTACCTGCTGTACCAGTAGTAGAAGTGGCACATCTCAGTTGTTGTTTCCTCCTCATCCCAGAAGCAGGTGAGGTCCTCGAAGGAGCGGGAGAAACAGAGGATGTCCTCGGACACGCCTGCTAGCAGTGCAGCATCTGGGAGAAGTGTGAGCATGAAGGAGCTCCTGGGCACAAACCTGTCCCCATCCCACCTGCTTCCTCCTGCCCTCTGCCTGCTGGCACCTGGAGCAGCCTGAGCATGGCCATGGCACAGGTGCTGTCCACCAGCTTGGCACACTGGGGAGGGACACAGCACACATGCTGGCTGCTGGCTTGCACTGGGGTCCTGGCTGGTGCAGGGCTCCCCCGGGCCCCACCACGCCCCCCTCCTCAGCACATGAGGTCCTTGAGGATAAACAAACATCCCAAAATAGCCCTGTGGTCAGAGGGGAGCTCAGGGCCCAGGGATCAGGGGGAAGCACCCCTGCCCTGCTCATGCCGGAAGGTGCACGGAAGTGAGATAAGGAGGAGCAGCACCAGAGGGAAAGAGAAAGGGCCTCAGGGCTGGTGTAGGGGCATGTGGTCCTGAGCAGGGGGCATGCCCAAACCCCTGTGCAGGGACTGCCCTGGGGGCCTGTGGGTTTCTCTGCCCCCCTCAGTAAGCCATGCTCCCTGTTGCTGCATGGAGCATCAGACCCCGCAGGATCTCCATCCGAAGCACTGATCACTCTGCTGACACACGGGTGCCTGCCCCTGTTGTCATGGAAGAGGGGACAGCCCCAAGATGCAGATGTGTGATGCACAGGGATGGTCTTGCTGCCCTCGGCATTGCTTCAGCAGTCCCTTCTCCCCCACTCCCTCTGCCCTGGGACCTGCTCCAGCCCTCTTCCTCCTCCCTACTGGCATTTGCTGCCTTCCCCAGGGGTTGCCCCTAGCCCCCAGCTTTGAGACCCCACAAGCCTGCTGCCAATGTCTGCTCCATGTGCTGAGTGTATCCCTTGTCTGCTACACACCCACTGCACTGCCATGTGAGCCCACCCTGGCCAAAGAATTTTCAGACAGTTCCCAAATGTCTTTGCCACCTTCTTGGTGTCCTTCTACTTGCCCTGTCCCTTTTCTTGCCCTGATCCCCAACATCCCTGTTCCTCATTTCCCAGTCTTGTGTTTTTTCTCACACCCATTGTCCCATCTCCCCCACAGCCCCCCTACCTGTTCTTCCCTTTTTGCCCCCATTACCCCACCCCAGACCTCATGCTGGCTCCATGACCTCACTCAGCACTGAGCACCAGGAGATGAAGTGGCCAGGTCCCAGCAGCTCAGTGGCACAGGGACCCCTGGCATCAGTGGAAGGCCACCCTGGTCCTGTGGGCTACCAGAGCACCTTTGCTGAGCACAGTCCATTTCTTAGGAAAGGCAGCTGCCCAGCTCTGCAGCCCACACGAGCCATGCTCGGGCAGTGCTGCCAAGCCTGTGGAGGGCTCAGGGCACCACGATTTTGCAGAGGCTGTGGGCAGAGAGAGGATAAGCCCAAGCCTGACCCTCATCCCACTGTCCCTATGGGGGTGACTCAAAATCTGCTCCCGAGCCTGTCCTGGCCAGACACCTGGGGTGGGGCTGGAGAGACAAGCAGGAGATCATTCAGTTAATGCTTTTTATGGTGTTACAGAAAGTTCTAAAGGGGCTAAAGAGGTGCTCAAAGAATGCATGGAGAAGCCTGAAATGAGACAAAGTTGGGGAGGCTCTGGCAGGTGCAGTGAGCCAGACTGGGGCCAGCTATCAGCTAAGATGAGGATGCCTGGCGGGATGGTAAGATCATGGCAAGGCTGGTGCAGGAGCACTGGGGTTAGCCTGGAAGTGCCACTGCATTATCCATGGTGCAGAGCTGTGCCATCAGATGGTAACTTGAATCTCACTCAAACCCTCATCGTGTCAGAACTCCGAGAACTTCTGGTGAGCGGGGACCCCTCTGCTACCTAAGCAGGACTGGGAGCATCAGGCTGCCATCCCCAGGGGCCACCCACGGGCTGCCAAGCTCTACTTGCAGAGAGCACGGATGTTCCTTTACTCCAAGTATCTCAGAGTGTCCCACAGGTGAGAAGGGCACTCCATTGCTCACCCTGAACACCCTCCTAGAATGCCACCTTCCCAATCCTATAGCTTTTGGCTGCTATGAGGTGCTTGCTGCCCACACCTGGCATTCTAGCTCCTCTCTGGCCCATCCTTTGGGGGAGAAAATATCCCCAAGGACCTACCTTGGGATGTCACTGGCTCAGGGGCTGACGGTGGGCTGCGGACGCTGAGCAGGATGGCAGGGAGCAGTGAGAGCTGCCAGCCCTGGCACAAGCAGGCTGCCATCCTGCAACCTGTGTGCCAGGGCCACATGTGCCGCACTTGGCCCTTCCCAGTGTCCTGGGAGCTGCTGCAGCTCCTCTGGGTGATACCTTAATCTGGGAAGTGGTGGCTGTGCAGCTCAGGAAGCCTGGCTGGGGGCTCCCCCCGCCCCATCACCAGCACTTCCCTGTGCCTGAAACCACTATGCCACAGCCCCTCTGCCGCCGGCCGCAGTGCCAGAAGAGACTGCTCCTATCAGATAGGCGGCATGTCCTGCTTTTGTGGCTACTGGCATGCTGGGAGGATGGGGTAGGAAGAAAAACAACCCCCAAGAAACTAGGGAGGCCCCTGTGTGGGGCAGGGCAGGCTGTTGGGGCTGCTGCCACATGGGAGCATGGGATATGGGACAGCTGACCTTCCTCTGTTGTGTCCTGTGCCACCTGGCACCCATGCACTCCAGCTCTGCTCTGCCAGCGGCACCATCTCCATGGCTGTGCTGGGAGCAGAGCTGCAGGCACAGGAGCACAGGCAGAGCCCACAGAGGTGCTAGTGGTGGTGGTGCAGGAACAGGACCACGACAGTGAGGTCCCGCAGTCATGCTCAACCTCATGTCAGTTCCTCCACTTGGCACAGGTAGCTGGAAGGTCTCCCACCCTGCCAGGGCACAGCACTGTTTTACAGCCTGGAGGGCACCAGCCAGGGCACAAGGAGCCACTTGCATGTGTCCCCCATGCACCAAGGCTGGGTTTGCTTTTTCATGCCCAACAGCTGGGGACAGCACCAGACGTACTGAGGGGAGACAAGAGCAGCCAGCCCCAACTTGCCACAAATTTTGTCAAAAAAAGCAGAAAGGCCTAGGTGTGAGCAGGACTGGTGACACTGCCCCAGATGCCATTCCCAGCTGGGAGCAGAGGAAGTGCAGAGGCAGTGGCACATGTCAGGCTGTTTGCGAGGGCCAGTCCCCACCACTGATTCACTGGGGACCTCAGGGATGGGGCAGAGAGGCTGCTTACTAACAGCTGCAGTTGACACCAAAGAGCACTGGAGGCCAGAATGGAAAATCAGAATGGTATTGACAGGGTTCAGAGACCCTCTGGGGATAAAAGACTCTTGCCCAGAGGGATAATGCAAATGCCCCTGCCTGTCTCTAGCTGGGACACCAGGCTCTGCAGGAGCCACTCTTGCTTCTCGTGGGACTGCAGAAGACAGACAGACAGGCAGCTGGATGGCATGTCCAGGGCTGAGCAAGCTGAAGCCAGCAGAGGTACCACTGTCAGGGTAACACACAGCAGCAGTGCCCATGAGGGACTGAAGCCTGGGACAGGAGCTCCTGGAGGAGGGTCAGTGCAGAGCCCCTGCGACCTTTGAGGGATGGCCACGTGAGGATCACCTCAGCAGCACATGCTCGAGCAGGCTGGTCAAACACAGTTGTCACTTTGCCAGATGTGGGAAGTTACCCGATGGCTCAGTCCAGTACTGGGATGTGCCAGTTGGCCAGGGTGGGAAGGCTGTGAGTAGCAAGGCCATCCCTTTGTAGAGCAGCCATCCGACGGGAAGCTGCAGGAACAATTTGCAGGCATGCAAGAGGCAGCTGTGCAAAGGAAGGACATAGTCTGTTCTCCATATCCCTTTGGGGACAGGGCCAAGCCTTAAACGGTGTGCGTGTGAAGAGATCCCAGCTGGATCCTAAAAAAACCCATCTCCATGGCATGATGAGACCTGGGACTTGTCTGGGAATGCTGGGACATTCGTGGGGATTATCAGAGGACCCCAAGGGGAACAGGATTTCGAGGAGAGCCCACCACAGCAGCAGATCACTGGGCCCCCACATCCTGTTCCCCAGTGCTGGCAGCGGGGCAGAGCTGGGTCCCCACCAACACTCCTCTAGGCCCAGCTGTTGCATGGTCTTTATTGTCCGTAAGGCAGAGCTGACATCTCCAAAGGGCCACTGCAGAGCTGGAGGCTGTGCACAGCCAACACTGTCCCTCTGCACCTGCTGGGGTGGCCCCATCCCATGCCAGTAGTGCTGCTCACAGCCCCCTGGCACCACTTCAGGCCCAGAGCATGCTGAGAGCTGCAGGGCAGGCAGCTGCTGTGTTGCCGCTTCCTTGTCTTGCCCCAAAGCTTGAGCATTTGTGTCCGTGGGCTTAGGCAGTACCTTGGCTCCTGAGGGAGGCCCTCTCCTGCCTGCTCTGCTGCAAGCACCCTGCTGCTGCTTGTCCTTGCATGTCCCCAGCAGTGTGGGGCTGTCGGTGGCTGGCACCATGCCAGGAGGAGATGGCACAGTCCTGCTGTGGGGAAGGTGCTCTTGGGAAGGGGCACTGGCATTTAGCTGCTTGGCCCTGGAGTAGGACTAGCAGCCCCTTGTCCCCACAGCACTGTTCCAACAGGCTGGGGCCAGCGTTGCCCTCTGAGTGGTGCCAGCGCAGCTTCACGCCTCCTCGGCAGTGGCGTCAATCCCCGCATAGGTGAAGTTCTCGAACAGGGCCATGTTCACATAGGCCTGTGGGGGAACCCCAGTTAGGAGCCAGTCGTAAACGTGCCCACATCTACTTCCCGTCCCCGCTAGCATGCTCATGGGCACTGTGCCCTGTTGGGTCCCCACACCCAAAAAGTGGTGCTGGGGTTAACCCCCACACATGGTTCTGCCACTGGCTGTCCCAGCCTCAAGCCCAAGGGATGTTCCAGCCTGTGGAAAAGCCGCATGCTAGGTGTGCATCCCTCCCACTGAGCCGCTACCACTCACCTTCCTGGCCTCCAGCATGCGGATGAGCTGCAGGGATATCTGGGCAAAGGGAGGGCGCTCATAGGGGCGGTCGCGCCAGCACTGCCGCATCAGCTCGTACCTGGAGGTAGAGAGTAATGGGCGGCTCAGTGTGCACAGGAGGAGAGGAGACAGAGAAGCTCTTTGTGGGACATGAGCGAAGCAGGCAGGAAAGTAAAGCCCAGGAAAGCTGTTTGGGGTGTGTGACCCCAGCCCATCCCTCAGCCACAATGCAGACAGAATCAGGCAGAAGCTACTGGAAGCTGGGGCAAGCCCTGTGGGGCAGTGGGGTTAGCAGGACATGAGTGCCACCATCAGCCAAGGCTCTTGTCCACTTACACCTCGTCATCACAGTTGCGTGGCTTCTCCATGCGGTATCCCTGGGGCAGCTTCTCGTAGAGCTCGGCACACGTCATCCCGCAGTACGGTGTCCCCCCTACAGCCAGAGACATGCAGGGGCTCAGGAGGTGACAGTCCCTAGGGTGTTCCCCCCAGGGCTCCAGGATAATCAGACCTACAGGGACCTTAGTGAAGGCAGAGGACAGAGAAGAGCCTTACCCAAGCTGACAATCTCCCAGAGCAGGACACCGAATGACCACCTGAAAGGGGAGGAGCCGAGGCTGTGACAGAGTGCCCAGCTGTGCCCAGCAGAGGGGAAAGCCCAGGGTGGAAGAGGCAGCCAGGGCTTGGGCTGAGCCAGCAGCTCCCCAGGGAGATGCACCAGCATCACCTCCTGCCCGTGCAGCACCCAGAGCAGGAGCATTGCCTCTCTGACTGCACCAGAGGGGGGTGGAGGCGGCCACAGCCATGCCCCAGCCCTAGTGCCCCAGCCTGCAGGACTTACACATCGCTCTTGGTGGTGTACACGCTGTAGTTGAGGGACTCGATGGCCATCCAGCGAACAGGCAAACGGCCCTGGGAAAGAGAGAGCCACCATAAGGGCCAGGGGGATGCCCCCTGGGTGGAAGACAGCTGTGATCCAGCCGGCCCTGCCGTGGTGGGTTGGTCACACTGACAGTAGGCATCCTGCCCACCACATTGGTGCAGGCCTCAGGGAGATGTTTTGCTCCTGCCTCACCATTGTCTTCTTCACATAGACCTCCTCCCCTCTGGAGAGGCCGAAGTCAGCAATTTTGGAGGCCAGGTTTTCTCCCACCAGAATGTTTCTTGCTGCCAGGTCCCTGTGAATGAACTGAAAGGGAAGAGCAGTTAGCAGGAGCCACACACTCCCTCCTGCTGGCCCCAGGGACCTCATGCCCCAGTGGGGAACTCCCAGGCCCCAGGGTAAGGGTGCTCTGAGACGTGTGCTGGGATGTACCTGCTTCTCACTCAGGTACTGCATCCCCTTGGCCACATCTGAAGCAAACTGGAGGAGTTGCTGGGATGTGAGGGTGGAGGCAGTGCCATGTTCCTTGGCAAAGGCTGGGTCTGTCTCCAAGACTCGGCTTTTGCGGAGGAAGTCGAGGAGGTTTCCATATGGAGCATACTCAATGGCGATGTACAGGTAGCCTGGGGGGCAGGAGGAGGTTGGGCTACTGGGGCTCTCCCCAGCAAAAATGAATACACAGCTGGGCAGAGGCTGTGGGGCTGGACAGAGGGTAGAATGGGACAGTCCTCACCCTTGTTTTCGCAGGCACCCAGCAAGTTGATGATGTTGGGGTGATGGCCCAATTTGCACAGCACCTCCAGCTCCCCAGCAAAGTCCCGATGGTCATTCTCTGAAGCAAACTCTGAAACCAAAGAAGGGAGGGACACCTCAGGCCTACAACAAGGGCCTTTCCTCTGCTTCTTTGCAAATGACTCCTGATGCTCCCCAGCACATGCATGGCCCAGGACACAGCTGCAGCCCTCAGCCCACCCTGTCTGCCTCCTCCGACACTCACCTTTCAGCATCTTGATGGCTGCATTCATTTTCAGGCCGTCCTTTTTGATCATGGCCCTGATTACCTGCCCGAAGTTGCCCTCCCCGATCATGTCCTCAAACTTGATGTCTTCCCACTCCAGGATGGGGTAGCTGAGGGGCTCAGGCTGCGGCTTGGGCCGGCGTGTCAGGGTCAGGGTACCCGAATTGAACTGTAGGATGGTCTCTTCTCCCTGGCAGATGGGAGTGGGTGAGGTTAGAGGTACCAGGCACCTCTCTGCCCATGTGGCAGTCCCAACAGGACAGGAGTCATGGGCAAGGGTGGGCTCCGCACCCTCTCCGTGTGGAAGTGAGGTCTGGCTGCATCCGGACTGGAGGCTATGGAACGTGACCTGGATCGGGCTGGGACGTGGGGAGCAGGGGACACGGTCCTGGTGGGGCAGGCGGCACTCACCGAGCCAGACTGGTATGTAAAGGTGCGGCGCCGGTGGAAAAAATTCTTCTTGATGAGGAAAAGTGCCAGGAGAGCAAAGAGGATGGTGAAGCAAGTGACGGACACAGAGCCAACAATGGCCAAGAGCAGCTGCTGGTCTGTTCCCGCCTGCTCAGTGCTCTGGCTGCCCAGGCTGGGTGGCACACTCAGTGCTCCTGCCAAAAGGAGGGATGGAGGGTTGTGGTCCATGGCAAGCCCTGCCTGGCCTGCACTAGTGACCAAGCACCAAGGCAGCAGCCCTCTCCCAGCACCCAGGCCAGCAGTGAGGATACCATGACCACACCCTGAGCTCCTGGTGCCACAGCAGCACAGAGGGGAGAATGCCACAGCCCACACTGAACCACTGGTTTCTGGACTTACAACCAGCTTTGGGTCAAGCCATGATCTCCTCCTCTCTGCTCTGCTCCTCTAGCCCCTTGATTCACATCCCCCTCTGGCCAAGGCAGAGCCACCCTGTAGGTGCTGTGTTGTCATCATGCCACCCCTGCCCCTTTAGGACTAGGAGAAACAGGTTTTATGAAGTCATCAATAGTTTTGGTCTTGGGGTGCTGCTTCAGAGCCACTGTCAGAGGTTACTACAAGCATCCCAACCACTCTGCTGACCCAGAATGTAAGCCCAAGCTGCGGCAGAGCTGTGAGCCCCCTGCCTGCTGGGACATCCCTCTCACCATCCCCGAGGGTCTTGGTTTTCATGGGCTGGCTCCATTCCCCTGGGACATGGGAGTTGGCACGGACACGAAACTGATAGCTGGTGCTGGCGTTGAGGCCCCCAATGATCTTGGTGGTCTCGGCGCCACTGTCGGTGTCAATCCACTGGGGCTCACTGGTGCCTCCCACCTGCTGCAGCTCCACAATGTACTTGGTGATACCCCCGTTGGGGTACTCGGGCACCTGCCAGGACAGCCTGACGGCGGTGTCGGACACGGGCTCTGCTGAGAGCAGCTGTGGGGAGGAGGGCCCTGGGACAAAGAGGGGAGAGTGTCAATCCCAGGACAGGCTCCTGGTGCTGCAGGGGCTCAGTGCTGCTGAGAGGACTGGACCCTGCGGATGGCAGTGGCAACCAGAGTCAGGCCAGCTTTGAGGGACCTCTAGGGACCCCTGGCCCCTGCTTGGATGAGGTGGAGCTGCTCTCCCTGTACCACAGTGAAGCAGGACTGTACCCCCAGATGCTGCCAGCCACAGAGACCATCTGAGGTCTAGATGCCTGTGTATTGATTAGCTCTTGTGACATTTTATTTCTTCAGGCCTCCCTCACACAGTGTTCCCACCGCCTCCTCTGAGCCCTCTCCTGCCTGCCCACATCCCTAACCCCAAATCCCCAAATCATACAGAGCTCTTACATGCAGAGAGCAGAGGAAACCTCTGATCCCTCAAGCCTGATGCCCACCAGTCCTCTCAATGTGTACCAGCTGGTGCCAAGCTTCCGCAAAGGCCTTGTGCATGCCTTTCCCCTTGCTTGACAGAAAGCTTGGTCAGGCTGGCGCTCCACCTACCCATGGTCTTCCACCTACTTCAGGGGCTGAGTGTGTGTGTGCCTACAGGTGGAACTGCAGGGGTCTCCAGGCCATAGTGACTACCCCACAAAATTACCTGGCAGCAGGGTTAAAGCAAATCAAAGGGAAATATTTTTTCATGCAGAGTATAATTGTATCAAGGAACTTGTTGCTACAAGATATTGTAAAGGCTGCAAGTATAGAGAGGTCTGTCAGGGTTTGGGCAGGGGTGCAGAGAACAGATCTGTTTGTGAGCATCACTTGTGATGGCCTGAATGTCATGTTCAGCTTAGCATGTTTCTCAGCTGCTTGGTGCTGGAGGCTGCAGGGTCTAGTGAGGAAAAGAGGGCCTATTTTCCCCCAAAAGCTGTACATGTTCTATCAGACATGGGATACAGGAACAGCTGGACCTGGGGATGGTTGCTGTTATAATTATAGCTGATTAATGTTTGTAATTCCCTGTTACAGTTCCCCGCATTCTGCTGGACCCACCTTTGCTGTTGATCATGACCTTATAGGGGTCAGAGGGCGGCCCCAGGCTGGTGCAGTGGTACACCAGCACCTCCAGCCTGTACTCCTTGTTAAACTCCAAGTCCCCAATGCGGGCAGAGAGCACAGAGATGGACGTGATGTTTTTCTCAGAGACCAACCGCCTTGCAGAGTCGAAGAGGTGGACAATGAACCCATGGGCTGGCTCATGGTTACTTGGCAACTTCCAGTTGACATGAAGCATGTTTTTCTCTTCTATGGACCAGCCTTCGATCACAGGCTTAACTGTGGGCTCTGCAAACAAAAACGCAGCAAAACCTCACAGTGCATCAGCTGTGAGACTTTGCAGGCTCTGTGCTGTGCAGGGTAAGGGTCAGGGTCAGGGTCAGGGTCAGGGAGATGGAGGCTCACCAAGGCAGTCGGTCACCATGATGGCTTCAGGCCCCTTGCTGCCCTCCCCACCAGCCCCTGGCCGGCTCAGCTGCACCTTGACAATGTAGGCGGTCACCGGCCGGAGGTTCATGAGGGTGATGTTCTCACTGTTGTCAACTGTTGGCCAAGAGGACATGTCAAAACCATGTCCATGATCCACAGTCTGCCCTGCCAGCAATATCCTCTTCAGCATCACCTCAGGGGGCCTGGTATGGGGACATCTGCCCACCCCAGACCTCACCTTCCCATACAGGTTCTACCTGTGCCCCCCAGCCCTGCAGACACATACCCACAATGGATGACCATGCTGAATTGTCATCCTTGGGCTTGTAGAAGAGCTTGATGGAGGTGATGGGTCCATCCCCAGAGAAGCAGTCCACGGGTGACACCACGAGCTGGCGACTCTGCTTGGCCAACAGCCGGGGGGCGCTCAAGGGCACTGGTGGCACTTGGGGGAAGAAGGGAGTGACACTGGTGGGACTGGGAGCAACAAGGACAAAATTGTGGATACATCTGCTACATCTTGGCTCCTTCCAGCTTTATCAGGAAAGTCTTTTATAATCATCCAAACCTGTCTGCTGGCACTACAGCCCACGATGGGAGGCACCCAGTCCAGCACAGGGGTGGTACTGCCACACCATGCTGGCAGCCTCTCCCAGGAACCCTGTCTCATTCTGCTCATGCCACCACACCTTCCTCACCTCGGATATTGACCTTGACTTTCCGGCTGTCCTGGCCCCCAGTTGTGGAGACTCGGCACTCCCAGAGCCCCGTGTCTGCCTTCGTCAGGTGCCGCACCTCGAACTCACAGGTGATCTGCTTTGGCTCGATGATGGTTTTGATGAGCTGTGGCACAGAGGGTGCTGTCAGCCCCTCCACTCAGCCCCTGGCTCAGCCCCCCATCAGTCTGAAACCCCAGGTGCTGTTGAGCGAGCTGGCAGATGGTAGTGGGACAAGGGCATGGGGCAGTACCTTGAGCACAGTGCCATCTGCCTTGCGCAGCTCCACACGGTCACTGGTGGGCAGTGGGTTGCCAATGGCCACGCAGCTGATGATGGGCTCTGAGCCCAGGTTGAACTCCAGTTCTGAGGCCAGCTGGATGATCTGGGGGAACCGGTCTGGTACACAGAAATCAACATTAGGGCTGGCCCTGCTCTTCCTCAGGCACAAGAAAGCCTGGCACCTTTCCTTGGATGCAGATGCAGCCAGACTGTGGTGCCAAGAGAAAGGTGGTGGATGCTCTGGTCCAGCCCTGATCCCTACCCCACATGCCGGGCTCAGCAACACTCTCAGCACAGATAATGCTGGGATGTTAGACCAGATGTTGCCCTTGCAATGTCCTGGTTTCTACAGACTTGGAGGCTATTTCTGCAGGCAAGGTGTCCTGCTGAACCAGCTGGCAAGACTGATAGCCAATGGCCCTCCCAGTCACCGGTGAGGAGGGAGCCAGAGCCCACTTGAGGGTGGGGATGGAAACACGCTGCAGCCCCGTGCCAGTCTCACCTGACTTCTCACAGTGCTGCCCATGCCAGCCTGCGGGGCAGACACAGCCACTGAAGCGGTTACAGCTGCCTCCATTTTGGCAGGTGCACCCCAGGGCACAGTCAGGGCCATAGAATCCTGGGGGACAGGCTGTGGGAAGAGGAGAGTTTGCTACTATCCCTGGCCGTGGCACAGGACCACAGAGACAGAGACAGCAAGCAGCTGATGCAGGCAGCAGTACTGCTCAGCCTGTGCCGACCCTCAGACTGGGAGAGGTTTGCACCGGTGCTGCTGGGAGAGCAGCCAGGCCCTGGAGGAAGCCCAGGCTGGGTGGGAGAGCTGATGGATGCCCATGTCCCTTACCTTGGTCACAGCGGGAGCCACTCCAGCCCGAGGCGCAGGAGCAGCCATAGGGGTCTGGCAGGCAGAAGCTCAGCCCCCGGCAGCCCTGGGCTCTCTGGCATGTCTCCTGGCAGTTCCGGCCAAACTGTCCTTCCTGACAGGCTGGAAAAAGAAGCATGCACTGCCCTCACCCACCATTCATCCATGCACTGCTTGTGCACAGCACAGAGCTGGCTCGGGTGCCCCAAGCTCTGTATCACCACCTCAAGGAGACATGGGACCCATGTGGGTGATCCACCCCTGGCCCAGAAACAGAGGGGCCTGTGGGTGGGGAGGCGCTGGGGATGAACATGGTGTTCCTAGACCCAGTGCTCAGGTCTGGGTGTTCAAGAGAACCCCCATAGATGCCCTGGGCACAGCACCCAATGCTGCGCAGGTGGAACCCACCTCTCTCACAGCGGGTGCCCATGAACCCTGGAGGGCAGATGCATTCACCAACGTGGTCGTGGCAGATGCCACCGTTCAGACAGTCGGGACAGTCCTTCTCACAGGATGGTCCCCATTTCTTCGCTGGGCAGGCTGCAGAGAGAGCAGAGGGGGCCAGAGTGCCACCTGCCCCAGGGCAGGGTATGGCTGTCCCCAGGCCCAAGGTAGCCAGGGCCCTGCTCACCTCTCACGATGAGGCGGTAGAAGGCACTCCACAGAGGGCTGTCCCCCATGAATGTGGCACTGTAGACACCGTTTTCGCTGACACTGACACTGGGGAGTGTCAGGACAACATGGTCATCCTGCACCTCGCCTCGGTCCGTGGTCTGGTAGTAGGTGCCTGCAAGGGGACAGAGGGTTATCTGTGACCTCCCGTGCCCCCAAGAGCCAGTGCCAGGCACCAGCTGGGGGCAGCTCCAGCCCTGAGCCTGCTCTTGGAACTACTTGCCATTTCTTTTCCACATAACATCTGTCTCCTTCCTCTTGAGGATCCTGGCAGAGAAGGTGGCCGCCTCGGCAACATTCACAGACTGTGTGGCCTTCACTGGGAAGAGGTGGGCTGTGGAGGAGGAGGAGGAACAGGTTGCACAGCAGTCACCGCCGAGGGTGCTCACACCCAAGGGCAGTGCTGACACCCTCAGACCATCACACCAGGACACCCTGGCACAGCCCAGCACCCACCACGTTTCTGCTCGAATGTCGTGACACGTCTCCCTGTCTGCTCCATGTTGAACCCAGGATCCTCCAAGCCTCTGCAGGGACAGGGCTCCCTTCCTGGTCCCTTCAGCCCCTTCAGGCAGACACCAAGGAATGGGATTTGACACCCTGCCCTCTGACCAGCCCACTGTCTGCACAGGATGCTGGTGGCAGCAGTCTGGGGAGGTGACATCTGGAACCAGTGTGCATGGTTCACCGTGCCTGCTGCTGGCTGGGGAGGTGTGGAGTGCTGCAGGCAGGGACAGCAGGGCAGGTGAGAGGAGTTCAGTGTGCAAGAGGCTGCACTTCAGCCCCCAGGACCAGCAGCCCAGTCATGGCTTTTTCCTGATTCCCCAGGTGCTGCGGTGTGCCGCAGCAATGAACTCCCGGAGTATTAATGTGAGTCTGCCAGACCCCAGCCTGAGCACAAACGGGGCTATAAATACCTTCAGGCCTGGGAAACCAAGCCCTGGGCGTGCCAGGACAGACACAAAGGAGGACACAGACGGCTGCTGGCTTTCAGAGCCTGGCAGTACTCCAGCTTGCACACACTAAAAGGAGCCATGCCGGATTGGAGCTAAAACACATCCAGCCCTGTGTCCTGCCCCTCTGAGGCCAAGGACCAGGAGGAAGCAGCACACGCCGCAGACGCCCAGGGAAGGGCGCCGCAGGTCACACTTGGCAGTAATTTCCCAGAATTGCCTCCCCACCTATCCCTCTAGTTGGGATCTTTCTTCCATGGACTTTGCAGCTCCCAGTGGAGGGCTCACAGATATGGCCCTCATTCTGTCTCACTCCACCTCACTCCCTGGAATGAGAGCCGACAGTTCCCTGGTGACCCCCAAACACAACATTTTGCATTTGTGCACACGGATTTACCTGTCACTCCATCACTGCAGCCCTCCCAGACTGCATCCTTCCCGTCTCTCTGTCACTCCATAGTGCATCCATCATGTTCCCACGGCTGCTTGTTCAGCTCTTTGTACCCACAGTTGGTGACACAGGTCCATGCAGAGACCTCGTGCCACACCAGTGGGAGCTCCCTCACCTGACAAGGACCACTCCTATTCCTACTCTCTCTTCTTTTAGTCAGTTCTTTACACATGCAAAGATCTCTCCTGCCACCCCCTGGGTGCAAAACTTCTCCCAAAGAACCTTTGAAAGGGAGTTTTCTCAGTTTTCTCCAGGAATCCAAGCAGACAGTGTCAATTTGGTCTTCCACAGCATCCTCACTCCACAGCCTCAGAGACTCTCCCACTGCAGACTCAGCTGCCTCTTTCTCAGGGACTACGTAACCACAAATTCTGCTCTTTATTAGAGTTTCTGCTAATTTGCCAGGTTCTGACCTGAGTTTTCAGGCCTGTAACTCCCTACCCAGAAGTTTTTAGGAAAGTCTGGTGTCCCACAGGCAGCAACACAGCCTTGCTCATGGCACACCCAGCCTGGCAATGTCGTGCTGCTCTGTTCTGCTATTTATTGCCTGTCTCCTGCTATCAACACTGGCATTTTAGACAGATCCCCCACCAAGTTTTCCCAGCTTTTCTGTTGTGCACATAGATGCAAAAATAAAATAATTTTGTTTTGCTGTGGTTGTTTTTCTGGGCCTTTCTGCTCTGGATAGTGTAAAAAATATTTTTTTGCCAGATTTAAACACTTCTGAAATTGTTCCTCAGAATATCTTTGGTTTGCCTCACTTCGTTTTTTTAGCAATGCTTCCAAAATTTATCAAACTTCCTAAGCTCTTCTCCATGCATGACTTTTGGGAGGTGCCAGCTTTTCTCTAACAGCATTCCCCACCCATTGTCTCATTGCCCTGGCCTGCTTTGCTGTGCTCTCAGGCTAAAAAGGAGAGATGACACACACCAAGCCCCCGCAGTGGGTTCTGTATCCAGCCCTCCTGCAAACATGAGATTTTTTTGCTTTCTATTTCCTTTATTTTCTAATGTCTCCTCTAAACAGAGCAATGTCAGCTTCTTTGGAACCTGTGAAAGAGACATCTTTTTGGCACTTGTAATTCCCACAGGGGCTTGAACCCAGGCACTGACCAGCTCCTCCACAGCACTGTTTTGGCCTAGTTAAATGGACCCAGGAACAGGGCTGGCTGAGAACAACCCCCCATGAGAAACACTGTCCCAAGGGTGGAGCCCCGAAGCCATCACCTCCATCTATGATTTATAAACAAGGACATCTGGGGGTGCAGAAATCCCTCTGTGCTCCTCACGCCCTGCTGCTGTTCATGCCTCCCACACTGTCTCCATTCGCCTCTGCTCCGTTCCCTCAGTGCCACCCTGCTTGCTCAGACCATCCAGTTCAGTTTCCAACAGGAACACCGCCATTTTTCAGCTTGAGCCTCTTTACAAGGACACAGACTGAGCCCTGCTTCCTAGGGTACTTGGGCCCACCAGCAGCCTATGTGCCCTAGCTGGGAAACACTCGAGCTCCTTGCTGAAGCTGTGTCTTGACACAAGCAGGGAAACTTGTATGTCCTCTCCTTATTCTCAGCAAAAGGTCAACCGTTTTAGCTAGGCTTTCTTAAAAAAGAGCTAGAAAGCATCCTGAGGCAAACATCACAGAAAATTTCAGTCCTAATAGTTTTGCAAAGTCTCAAGCAGAGGGAGGGGAAGTTGGAGGGGCAGTGTAGGAGAGTGCTGCCCTGGGTAGTATCCCTGCTGCTGGTGAGCCCAGGGAGGCCCTTTCAATTTTTATGGCCCAAAATAGGAGCGGGAGACGAGCCCAGCACTGCTCTTGGCTATAGTGCAGTCTGGCAGTGCCTCTCAGCAAGCCCCACTGCTGGAGCAGTGATGTGCTGCCCTGAGATGGTGTTTGTCCAGCACCTGGTGTTTGGGGAGGTTGCCAAAGATCTGCCCAAGCACTACCTCCTCCCCTTGCGCCTGTGGTGGGCGCATGGGCTAGCACAGCTCTGAAGGGCTGTCTCCTGCCCTGGTTAATGATTTCCAGACCCCACAATCTCCTCCAAGGGCACTCAACTTCCTCTTGGACCTTGCCCTTCTCCCAGGCACCATTACAAATCCAGACAGCTTCTCCACGGGGCTCAGCCATGCTCCTCCAGCTGAACATCCCTTCCATCTCCACCCCACTGCTGCTGGTGGACCCCAAACCTAGCCTATGTGTCTCCAACTGTCCCCCCCCATGCTGGCTGGTGCTGCAATTGCGAAGCACAGGGTGGGCAGCTCCCCTGTGCACCCGGCTGGCAGGCAGGGGCCACCCACTGCCCCCAAAAGCCACTCACCATTGTGGCTGTTGTGCACATAGACCACCTGGGCCTGCTCAGTCGGGGTGCGCCCCAGGCAGTAGAGGATCCCCACCAGGTCGGCCTTGGAGAAGCCCCTGGCCTGGACTTGGTTGCTGCGGTTGCGGTAGTTTTGGAAGCCCATTTTGGGGTGCGTCATCACGATCTTGTTCTCACGCTCGATCTGCAGGTAGCTCACGTCGCGCTCCCCCACGACACAGGAGAGGAAGAAGTCGGAGTGGGACAGGCTCTGCACGTTGGCAATCAGGGTGATATCCAGGATGGCCCCTGGGGTGGGGGAGCACAAGGGTGTGTCACAGCTGGGCAAGAGCATGGCCACACCAGCCCTGCCTCAGGGCCAGATCCTTTCACCCACATGTCCCCCTTTCCGGGACATTTTTGTCACCCCCAGACCAGAAAGCACAGCAAGGGCACAGCAAGGTGTGTTGTGGACCCAATGGGATGACACAGTGGCCATTTCCACTCTCCTTGTGGAGACCCCGACTGGATCAGCTCCCCAACACAAGCCAAGCATGCATCAGAACAGGGGCTTGGGGTGCCTCTCCTCCCATGTCAGGGAGAGGCAGCCAGGGACCTCTGAGGGCTCCAAATGGCTGATTACAAAGAGGTATTTCCTCCCTCCCAACCCTGCTCTGATGGTGCCACTGAGCTTCCACAGCTGCCTCGTCCCACCAAGCCACCCTGAGGCAGGGGCTGCTCACATGGGGCAGAGGAAAAGGGACACTTTACCTGCCAGATGTGGGAAGAGAAGTAGAAGATAAACCTGGAGTCCCATGTCCTTGTAGCTTGTTCCGAATCTGGCGGAGGTCAGAAAATCCCCAGCATTTCCTAGCTATGGGTGTCAGAGCTGGAGGCTGTGGCTGCCTAGGAACTCCACGTGAGCGGCAGCTCAGGACCCCTGCTCTCTGCCCGTGCCCCCCATCTCTTCTCCATGCTGCTGCTTGAGTTCCAGGGCAGCCGGGACCACCTCCTCTGGTGTCCTGGGCACGGACAGAGAGATACCCCTGTTCCTGCTGGCTCAGTGGCCAGCCAGCTGCTCAGGAGCAGGGCTTGCTGGCCAAGGGGCCACTGGGGTCCCCTGCCTCGTGGCAGCTCTTCCAGGACCAGGCACCGCCCACCCTTCCAGGGCTAGGGCTGCGTGCTCAGAGTTCCCTGAGCCATGCTGAGCCCCTAGCCCAGGCAGAAGGTGTCCTCACCCTGCTTTTTGTTCAAGATTCAGAGAGCCTCATGTCCCAGCCCGCCTGGGCGGCAGCATCCCCAACCCCTTGATGCAGCCCCGTGGCTGATGGCTGTGGGAAGGGCTCTCTGGAGCAGAGAAAGGAAAGGGGCCAAGGGGCCGTGGCTGGCGGCGGCGGCGGAGCCAAATCCTGTTTCCCATGCGGCGTTTCCTGCTCTCCACCCATTGTTTGGAGACGGCCCTGACTCCAGGAGCCGTTCGGAGCAGCCTTGCACAGGCTGTCCCCCGGGGAGCGGCGTGCGGCGGGGCTGAGGCCGTGCACACCTCGCGACACTTCAACCTCCCGCCGCCACGAGCCGGGGTGCGAGGCATGGCCCACACGGGCTCCATGCTGTGCCTGGGCCTGGCTCATCCTGCAGTGGCCCATCATGGGGACGCTGTCCGGGCTGGAAGAGTCTGAGTGGGAGCACAGGCAGGGCGGCAAGAAGCTGCCCAGCCCACACAGGAGGGTGTCCACTGCCCAGGGAGAAAACCCTTCGTGTTGTGGCAAACACGTCTGGGGGGAAGTGGAAGCAGGAGAAAACCTGGCTTTCCCCGAGCACTTTCCCATGCCTAGTGCTGGCATGGGCACGGCACAGCATGGCCTTGCGACAACCCAGCCCGAGGGGGTCTCACACTCAGCATTCCAGGCAGGCTGTGTCAGCCACCAGCAGGCTCCAGGCTCTTTGCCTGGCAAACAAAAAGCGTTCCCCAGGAACCACCAAACACACCAAACCTCACACTGCTTCACAAATCAAACTGTTCCCATGTGAAAGCCAGGGCTGCCAGGGAGTGAGTCTCATGTTTTGATGTGTCCTGAGCCCATGCTGTATCCGGCCAAAAATCTAAAGCACACATGGAAAGGAAAGGGAAATCCATTCATCGTTTCCGACTATTTAGAGTGCTCTGGGGCCGTGCAGTGCCCATGGCATGCTGAGGGAGGGATGGCAGTGAGCACGGGCTCCCACAGTGCAGCTGCCTGGCCACCCCACGGCAGGAGGGGTGGAGAGGATCTGAAAAAGGTGTACACCAGGTGCAGCTGCCCCCATTTGCCTGGAAAATGAAGCTGGCTGTAGAGGCCAGTCAGGCTCAGAACTGTAATTGCTATGGTGTGCTTACATGTGCAAATCATTCTGTGCTCCCCTGGCAGCTGTGAGGGAGTGCATCACACAGAGCCTGAGTTACAGTGCACCCTGAAATGTTGTTTTTCAGGAGGATCCATTTGAGGATGGGATTATATACACAGAATTTTTGCGGAATGGGAGCCATATGGGTCATTCTCCATACCAGGCCATACCCAGGAGATCTCAGGGATCCATTGAGGAATCTGACCCAAGGTGATTTGTCTGCTTGTGTTTTTTCTAGAAGCACCTGGATAAGGGCTGTGCTGTCTATCTTTGCAGACTCCTTTGGCTAGAGGTAGGGTAGGAAACCTTTCTGGGGAGTTTCATGGGGATGCCCAACCAGGACCTTACAGCTCCAGTTTAAGCTTATCTGTCTCCAGAAGAGGCACCAGAGGGACAGGTACAGCTGAGCACAGCCGAAGCAGCTCCCCACACTTGCTCTCCTGCAACATGGATAGCTCCAGTTGCCCAGCCCACAGGACACTCCAGGCACCTGAATACCTGCTGATTTCATGGACCTGGATTTTTTCCTGAATCACAACAGACTAAAAAAACCCCAAAGACTGACAAAAATACCAAAAATACCACTTCTTGTTATCATTTGCACTTTCTAATGCACAGCACCACATGCCAGAAACCATAATGCATAGATACATTTCCTGATAGGAAATGCAAACGCCCTGCAGATCCACCGATGGACTGGGCTGCCTCAGCAACATTTTCTAGCCCCGCTTCTCTGGATGCTTGTTTTGTTTTACGTGCTCAGCGGGTCCTCGGGAGGCCCTGCAAGGCTGGGCTAAGGACTGCTCCTGCCAGGCATAGGAACATCCTGGAAGTGGGGTAGCTGAGCATCCCCAGCCCGCCTGGGCAGCTGGGAAGCAGGAGCTGCCTGGCTGTGCTGGCATCCAGCACATGCCCATGGAATGAAGGACAGGCTGCTGGGAAGCCCATTCCCTGAGGAAAGGGTGGGACGTGCGGCTGTGGAGGAGCCCTTTGGCAGCCGGGGTAAGAGGGGCGTCCTGTCCCAGTTGCTGACAGCTCCAAAGTGCTCTTGCTGGCAATCAGCTTCCTGACGCTGAGCAGGCATGGGACCAGAGAATGGGGAGCAGGGAAAAGAGCTTGGGGGTCCCTCTTGCTGCAGAGGCAAAGCCAGGAGCAGGTGCAGCCAGCACTTTCCCGGCCTGGCGTGTGGCTCTGTGCCCACTCACCCACCCCATCACCTTGTGGGCAAAGGAGCAGGTCTGGTGCATCAACAAACACCCACGAGATGCTGCTTTCACATGATTTCTCAGACTTCCACTGACTCCACGGCAGGACTGGCAGGAAGCACTACTGAAAAGTGGCACGTCTGCATGGGGGGTGCCGAAGGTGTCGGGGCACTCCCATCCTCTGGGACTTTCACAGACAGGTGCTGCTCACTGAGCTGCTGCTGCTGGGCCCAGAGACCTGCCAGTTTGCTGCATGCTTTAAACACCTTTCTGCCGCAATCCCATCAAGACTTCTATTTTCCTGTAGGACACCTTCCTGCTGTCTCAGCCCCGGCTTCCCTGGCCGAGGCTGGCTGTGTGCTTCTGCCCCAGGTGCGTGGACCAACACCTGGACCAGGCTCAGGCTGCTCTCCTCCAACTCAGCGCCTCAGGGCAGAAGCCACAGGGTGCCCCCTCCTCCTCCTCTGGAGGGCCCCAGCACCGCCCGGTGTCCTGCTGGCCCCACGGCACCCCTCAGTGCAGATGCTGGCGGTCCCCGGTCGCCGATCACGGGCGAACCCACGGGTGGGGCGCCGTGGGGCGCGGCTGTTAATGTGTAACCGGCACCGCCACCTTTCACCAGCCCGGGAGGAGCGGGGCCAGCGCGGCAGCGAGGCCGGGGCCACAGCCGGGCTGGGTCCAGGCGCTGCCGTCTGCGGGGCCGGCGTGCGGGGACCCGGCGAAGGCTCTGAGCCCAGCGCCGCGGCCACACCTCGCCCGGCACGGCCGGCTCTGCCGGCTTCCCGGCTTTCCCGGAGACTTGTTTTTCTGGACGGAAGTTTCCTGGAGGCAAATGGCTCCTACCTGCCTGCTCTGCTGGGTCTGTAGCCTCCTCTGCGTCTGGTCAGTGGCGATGGGACACCCCTGCAGCCTTGACCGTCAGGTAGGGGGGCCGTGGGGGCTGCAGTGCGGGCAGCAGCTGGGGGTGGGCAGGGGCCCCGCTCCTGGTCCTGCCAGCACAGCTGGGGTGCCCACGGGACGGCAGGGCCTGGCAGGCAGCTCCTGCTCTGCAGGCCTTAAGAGAAGACAGGCGATGGAAACCCATGGGAGCCAGTGGAGTTAATTGGGAGATGAGCTGTGCCAGCGGCCACCAGCCACAGGGGTGGTTCACCCATGCCCAAAGCCTGGCTGTCCTGCTCCCAGCCCTGCAGCACCCCTGCACCCAGCCTTGGGCTGAACACATCATGTTGTCCAGTCTGTCCACCAGAGCATGGCCGGGCAAAGCATTGTCTGATCCATGGCATTTCTGACTGTGGGCGTCTCCTGGCTGCATCTGTAACACAGCTGCCCATAAGGGTGCACGGCAAGCAGCCATGAGATACATCCCTGAGGAGCTCCCTACCCCTCTCTCCCTTCCCCAGTGCATGGTGAAGCAGTAACTGGAGCCAGGGTGATGGCAAGCATGGGGCCAGGATCCCTGAGCACCCGGCAAAGAGCAGGAAACACAACTCACCCACTGGCACAGGCACTGCAGCCAGCAGCTTGGCTGCATCAGACAGGAGATGAGAGAATGAAGGAAAAGTGTTTGTCATGGGCCACTGACCTTTCCACTGAGCTCTCAGTTATTCCACTGAAAGTTTTGCACTGTTTTCCAAAGCCTCCCTGAGTCCAGCTGTGTTTGAGCTGGAGACAGGACTCATGTGGTGCCCCTGTGGCTTGGCCCCATTATAACCCAGTCCTCAGCATCCCAGGTTTTTCAGGGCATATCTCTTCCTCTACCAAGCAGGAACAGCAGGGTCTGACAGGATATTTGGGTGGACAGGAGGATGAAAGGAGAGGTGAAAGAAATTGAAAGCCCAGCTAGATGGAATGTAGCCAGACAGAAACCCAGGACTATGGACCACAGTAAATGTACAGCATAGCATCTCTGCTTGCAAGGTCAAAACACAGCGGTGAGCAGGAGCTCATGCCTGCCCAACCAAACTTAAATTGCTGACCTGCTCTCTGGCAGCTTCAGTTTGGACATTTGACCCTCTCCCACTTAAAGCCCAGGCAGCAGTAACCCATGCTGGGGACTGCTCCCCAAAACTAGCTGAGTTGGGGCACCATGTTTTTCTGGTAAAAAAAAAAAAATCCGTCCATGTGGGTTAACTGATCCTTCCATCCTGCACTGCTGGTCTCTTGGGACAGTGAACAGTCCCTGGTCTGTTTTGTTTCCTAATACTGACCCAGCCAGCCAGGAGCAAGCCACAGCTACTCACTGTGTATCCTCAGTAATGAAGGATAGATGGAAGCATGGGTGCGCTGTCCTGCACAGGCCCCAGGGAGCTGCTCCTGGCACAGGTGCCTGGTACAGGTGCCTATAGCTCTGCAGCCCAGTCAGCTTCCTGCCTGCCCTTGCAACAGGCAGGGCTCGCCTGCTTCCCTGCTCCAGCTGGGAGGATGCCCCTGTGTCACACGAGCTCCCAGGGGACTAGAGGTGGGGATTCAGGGAAGGAAAAGGAAGGCCTCTGCAAACTGACCCTGTGTGACAACTGCCCTGTAAGGAAGGACAGGGGGATGCAACCTGCTGCCTTTGCACCCACCTCATCCATTTGGGTTTTTTCCCCAGCCCTGCATGCTGTTTCATTCAGCTGCTCTCAGTCCTGGGCTGTCCTGCTCATCTTTCTCCATTTATCCAGGCCCACACCAATCTGGCAGCTCATGTGTTTTTTAAATTGTGTGTGTCTTTGCTTTTTTTAAACTCTGCAAAAGTAATTAAAACATTTGAACCTTTAGGGAGGCTCTCTGTAGAGATACTCCCCAACATGGATAGCCCATCTCAGACAGTAGCTCTTTTCCAGGGATGGGCTGACTGCAGTGGGAAGAGCCTTCAGCATGCTCCAAGTTCCCTTCCAAGAAACATCATCAGTTTGGACCTCTCCTTCAACTCCTTGGTCATGCCCCATCACAGGACTCTCTTGAAACATTTCCCTTCCCTGCACTCTCTCAACCTCTCCAGCAATGCCAAGCTCATGCTGAGCCCAGCAATCTTCTCCAACCTTGGGGCACTGCATCTGCTGGACCTGAGCAGCTGCGGCATTACCTACATCCACATGGACACTTTCAAGGGCCTGGGAAACTTGCACACGCTTCTTCTAAGAAACAACAGCTTGCGACAGCTTGATGTCCCTTTCCTTTTGCCACTGAAGGCTCTTTTCCACCTGGACCTACAGCACAACGCGCTGGTCTCTGTGGACACTTGGAGCCTGCAGCTGATGGAGACAGTCCCACAGGTCCGTCTGGAAGGGAACCCCTGGATCTGCGACTGCAGCGTGCACCCTCTGCAGCAGTGGCTGCAGAACAGGCGAGGTGAGCAGAGGGGATGGGTGGCAGGGGAGGTGTCGGGCAGGGGGAACCCCGAGCGTAGGAGTTTTGCTTGATCCATTTGCTCTGACCCCTGGGCAAGCTCTGAGATGGCTCTCTGTCCTGCCCTGTTGAGGGACAGCAAACCAAAAGGTGATGTGTCTGTTCCTTACTTGCAGTTACACAGGATACCAAGGATTTCTAAGAATGTCAGCAGGATAATTTAGCCACTCTTTCGGGAAATGGGCTGCACATACACTTTAGCCTCTAAACCCATCTTTATGTGTCATTGTGGAGTGACCGCATTTTCACTGCTGAGGGCTTGGCAGCTCCTTTTCTGAAGCCAGGTCAGGCTCCAACCATCTGAGTTCAGCTCCCAGTAAGAGCAGTGGGGTTTCTATGGGTGTCCATGAATTTGTCTGTATCCAGTTAAAAGGAGCCTGCTAATCACAGTCAGGGAATTTTCCCTTTGGCTGTTTCCTACAATATGCTGAGGGCCAGTGAGTCTGTAAGGCAGAGACAGGAGCACCTTGAAACACATCCCATCAACCCAGGAGCACCTTGCAATGCATGCCATAAACCCAGGTGCAAGTGGGGATCACCTTCCCTAAACTGGAGAGGGGGTGGGTGCAGACCCCCATCCCACCTTAGCCCATTTGTCTCCCAGCTGTGCAGGTGACCTGCATGTTGCCCCCGGGGCTGAAGGGCCAGGAGATTGCAGCTCTGGATTCTCAGGACCTGGGTTGCCAGATTAAGCAGCGGTTTGCTCGTGGGCTCAGCACGGCACAGCAGATCACAGTGACTGAGAACAACAGTAAGTTGTGCAGATTCAGAGGTGTCCATGAGGTCTAGCACCTTCCTGTCCTGCATCATACTGGATGGGGCCACAGGTGGAGATGCCCTGCTCTGCCCCAGAGTCCCAGAGGCTCAGGCTGCTGGGCCACGCTGGTGCAGTGGCTTGGTGGGAGGGTGGCCAACACCTGGAGGTGTCTGCTGGCTTTGTGACAGGAAAGTTAACAGGTGCCATGAAGCCACATGGAACACAGACTCCACAGTGATGGGCAGCAGTACCAGCCAGCTGTCAGGGAGTTTTGCCCCCAGTGTTCACACGCCCTTGGTAGCTGGCTCTTGGTGAAGGGCATTTGTGTTGCTCCTAATGAGAAATCCAGTACTGGCTGCACACTGCAGGCAGGCACAGGGTTGGAGGGTGGGGAGCACTGGGTGTGCCACAGGCTGACCACATGCCTTTCCTGTGCCACAGCCACGGCACTGCCTGCCGGGAAGGGGGGAAGGAGTTGGCCGTACCTGGTGGGATTCCTAGTGACAGCGATTGGCATCTCCATCCTGATTGCGCTGGCTGCCAAGTGCAAGCTCGTCCACAAGAACTTTGCCAGCTACCGCCACCGGCCGCTGCCCAAAATCAGCTCCATCGGAGGCAGCCCCATGGAGGATACCAACAGCTGGGACAGGGGCTCCTGCGGGAGCCATTCCATACCTGATGCTGCCGACCTGCAAGCTGAGGATGATGACGGCTTCATCGAGGACAACTACATCCAACCCAGTGAGCAGCTGCCAACGAAAGAGGAGCGGGACTTGCATCGCTCCATGTGAGCTTACAAGCTTAGAACTCAGCCACCACTGCTGCGGCTTCTTGCTGTCTCCCTAGCTCCACTCCTTTCCCACCTGCCCTCGGCTTTTGGCCCCACATGTTTGGGGCAGGAGGAAAGGAGCAGAGAGGAGGGAAGAGAGGCATGGGCTGGGAATGGTGATGGAGGCTGAAGGCAGCCAGTCCTGGAGTGTCCCGGTATAACACCAGTAGGCTGCAGTGTCACAGGGACACCAAACCACTTGCTGCTTTCCTGGCCTTGCTCGGATGCTGAGGATGAAGGGGGTGGTGCTATAGCACCCTGAAGGCCTGGTGCAGGGGGAAGAGGAGTCTGCCCTGGTGCTGCCTGCAGGGTCTGGGGCACTGGCCCCACTGCCCCATGGCGCCAGACCCAGCCCTGCTCTGTCCCTCAATGTGTTGTCACTCTGAGGTGTGATTAAAGCATGATTTAGCCCTGCCTCTGCCTGCAGTGGTTTGTTGGGACTCTCCCAGTGGCAGTGCCAGGAGGAGACCCCAAGCCTCACAGCTGGAGTGTGGCTTTTTTTGCATGTGCTTTCAAGGACCATAAATACATTCTTCAAACTGTGGCGGTGGAGAGACCACATCTGTGGCACAATGAGTGCTCCTGTCCAAACAAATATTTCACCTGCTGTGGGCAGGCAGCCCTGGTGCATCATCACAGGGTTTCTGTGCATGTCTCTCCAGTGCTCGGTCCCACCACGGCCCTTCTTTCTTTTCTCTCTTTCCTCTCTAGGAAGACAAGCTAAAAGACACTTACCTTTCCCCTGTCAGCTCTGCAGAGCTGAGCAAACTTGCCAGTGCCATGCCAGGCATGTGCACTGGGGCGAGACGACCCTCTCCCCCAGCACCCATTACAGAGTCCCATGTGTCTCTTTACTGTGGAGTTGTACGAATGTGATAATTTTTACATTCCTGTCATCTTTGTGGTATGATGAGCAGCACATGAGACACAGGTAACTGCAAGTTATTTCTGCTGGAGTCAGTCGTGCCTTCATGGGTTACACTGGAGTTAAAAGCAGGGAGCAGCAGTCGCATTCACCTTTAGTAAGTGATTCATAAGGCTGGCACCAACCTGTTGGGAAGATTTCCCAGGGCACAGCCCAGTCATTACCCTCCCTGATAGCTCGGGAGTCTCTTTGTCATGCTCCAGAGCATGAGGTATCAACACAGGAAAGCATTGCTCAAAGCTCTGCCAAACAGCTAATTCCCCCACCTCCTTCCAATCACTATTTAACTGCTAACTGCCTTTCTATTTCTCCACTCATTAAAACATTTACAGTGTATAAAAAAAAAGTAAATAATACACCTCAGAGAATATAAACCAAAGGAGACAAATGGGTCAGGCATTGGATGGGTGATGCAGGTCAGAGACCAAATGTGCCACTTGAAGCCATGAGCAGGCGGAAAACCTGCTGGCTTCTTTCAGTGGTCAGCCAGCTTTTGCTCTTAAATGCCATATTTCTAAACTGAGCTTTACTTTTTCAATTACTGTCCCATCTTTTGCCTTCTGGGTACATCAGCTACCCATGAAAATACACTACATACTGTAATTTTTGGAAATTTCTAATATCTTTTGGGTAAGAGATTTAAATCGGAGGGCTGGGAAAATGCATTTCAGTTATCTTTTGGAGGGTATTTTCTAGGCTTTTCAACATGCTTTTCAATCACATGAATTCATGCTAGATGCAATATTTTATTTTTAGTCTCGGTGATGTCTTAAATTAAAAAGACAAGCACCCAGACTCATTTGTCCAGGATCTTGCTCACCAGTCCCTCAGCACTTAGTGGCTGGGTGGCTTGTCTACTTTGACCCTGCTGATAGGCCCATCCATTTATTTTTTAACCAAGCAGACATGGCAGGTTTTCTTCTGTATGTGCATGTCTGTGTGTGTTTTTCCGCCCTCTCTCTCAGGCAGCTGCAGTGCAAGTGGGCAGAAACGTGTCAGCTCATGTGGGGGGAAATACGTCTGTCATGCAGAGCTGGGAATACAAGGGGTCAGAGCAGAAAAGGAGGATCCTTCTCCAGGGGTCCACCCAGGAAGCTGCCGTGAGGGCCTGGCTGGGGCTGGCCGGGACCAGGAGCAGGTATGCAGGCAGACTGGTTCCATGCTCATGTCAGGCAGCAGCTCAGCCCTGCCACAGGGTGAAACAGCTTCTCTGTAAACAAACCAGCCAGCACCAACATACTCAGGAGCCTTTGTGTGCTCCATGTGAGCACCTTTCAGGGGCACGGCCGCGTCTCGGGTTCACAGAGCAGTGGTAAGGGGATCTGGACACGTTTGGTTCTTAAGCAGAGGGAGATAAACATGCATCTGGAGATGGGAGTTGTGTATCAGGAAAGTAGTACATGCATTTGTGACAGTGCCACACGAGCTGGTGATCCAAAACCACAGCCACACGGGGGACTCTAGACTGTTGTGGTTACCGCCCTGGGCTGAGGCCAGCTCTGCAAAGCCCTGACACCTCCCGCTCTGCAGAGAGGCCTGGCTCAAGTATCAGCCTTCAACACAATCAACTTCTCTAACACTTTATTTTGTATTTCCACATACAACACAGGAACCAAGAAACAAACCAGCACCTGTGTTGCAGAGGGGAGTCAGTGATTGGGCAGCACAGGCTGTCCCTCTGGGCAGCTGGACACCCAACCACCATCTTCAGGCACAGCCTGTTCTCAGCCATTATCTCGTTGGGTTGCTGTCCTGGCCCACGGTCAATCACCCTTTTCTGGCACAATTCACAGGCACTTGGGGCACATTTTGAAGGGGCTATGGAGGGTACAGGATTCACATTGACATGCAGGCAGCACGGAGCTGCGAGCTGGGCACAGTCACGCGTCTTCACAGAAATGCCCAGATGTGCAAAACAGCTGGTGTGCAGGCGGCTGTGGCCTGTCAGCACGTGCAGGCTGGGGGAGCTGGCAGTCACTGCTGGAGCACTGGTGCTGGCATAACTGCACATGCACTGACACAGACATGCAGAGCAGCAGCAGTGGTGATGGTGCAAAACCATTCAGCACTGGCCTGTCCCCTCCTGCATAGGCACAGGGGTCCCTGCTGGACCTGGGGCCAAACAGCCCAGAGGAGAAGAACAGCTCAGCTTTGAAGAGATTTAGCACAGGAGGATATGAGCTCACCAACACCTTCTGAGCTCTTGGGCAGATTAAGGGAGGAGATGCAGAGAGAAGAGGAAACAGCAGTTTAATAAAATCTACAGATGATGTGAAAGTGGCAGAGGAAAATGTAGAAATAACAGATACAGAGAGAAAAGCCCAAATGATGTACCTGTACATTGGGGAAAACAATCCAATGCTTCAGGCAAAGGAAAGTCAGCAGGAGCAGGGCAAGAGCAGGTGAATACAGATGTGGTCTCATGAGATCTCACTGCATCGGGGATGGTCGGTCTGGAGCTGTGAAGGGATGAAGCCCTCACTGTCCAGCATATACCTGGGGGGACTCACTGATGGTGAACTGCCTCCAGGTGTAACACAGACAGTGATTTGTGCTGTTAGCAAGGGAATCCACTACCATCTTCTTCCAAATGATTTGCTACCAGACACCAAAAAATAATAGCTCAGTCTTCTTCCATTGCAGAGGAAACTTGGCAAATAATGAGCAGCTCAGGTGAGGGAGAGATGGGAGCAGACAGGAAGACGAAGAATCACAGAATCACAGAACAGTTTGAACCGGAAGGGGCCCAGAAGGATCGGCATCCAGCTCTTAAGGGAATGACTCAATTGGGGTTCAAATCCATGACCTTGGTGTTATTAGCACCATGCTCTGACCAACTGGGCTAAGAGGAAGAGAAGGTCATACAGGAGTATCTTCAGCAGGAGGTTGGGATCTATGTTAGGGTAGTGAAAGGGTTAGTGGGTCTATGAAGGAAATGAGAATTTTGACAGGTAAATTAGCTTTAAGTCACAGGAAAAGTTCCTGGGGTGAATTGTTAGTCTGCCTCTGGGAGAGACATCTTGGTGATAAAACAAGACACCTTGTAGAGATAAAACACTGAAAAAGCTCCAGGTAAGGCCCAAGTGACAGTAGAGGAACTTTTCTGCCCTGCAGCAGCTGCAGCACTTGGGAGACAGAAACAGCATGGGAACAAGCAGAGACTGGGATGAGCTGCAGGGCTCCTGGCAGCAGAGGTGCCTCTGCCTGGAAAAATCCTATGGGAGGGCACAGTGCTCCCCCCTCACACAGCTTTTGCAGAGAGCAGCCCCAGCCCAAGGATTTGGGCATCCCATCACCGTCCCCCAGCAACTGCACCTTGCTGTTTGTGGCTCATGGAGCTGGAGTTCCCTGGCATGATAACAGAGCCCCAACACTCAGTCCAGCACAGATAACCCGTCAGGGCCTTGACACCAACACCCCTTGATCACCCCTTTGATAAACAACAGGTGATGGTGGGCTGCAGAAATGTAACACTGGAATAGATCCTGGCATTGGAAACACAAACAGCATTTCATGTGAGGTCCAGCCATGCTGTGGCTCTGACACACACAATCCCATGCAAATCCCACACTCACTCCTACAGACACACAGGTGATTTCTTGGGAGCAGCCCCTGCAGCCATACCTCCCACCAGGCTCCCTCATGCCTGCTGACATGCAAAATATTTCCAGCCATTCACCAGAGGCTCTACTTCACTCAGGAGCTGGAGGCTCTGCACAGAGCACAGGTTGTTTTTATACCACCCACAATCACAGCCTCTCCTACCAGAAGAGTGTATGACACAGTTCCAGGAACTGCAGGAAGCAAGCAAGTACTGGGGTCCCCAGGGGTACAGGACAGGCTCACCTTCACTCTGTAACATGGGTCACAGCCGGGCAGGCAGCAGCTGCCACAGGAGGCTTTGTGGAGATAAAAGGCCAGCCAGATCAGAGCCCATCCAAGCACCCTGAGTCTGCTGTGCCACCAGCCCGGGGCAAAGCAAGTACCAGTCATCTCCAACAGAAACACAAGGCACACTGCAGCTCTCGCCCTTCTTTGGGGAAAGGCCATCACGGACAGGTTGTATCCACTAAGGCTCATGCAGAGGTGTCCTGGGTCAGATCAGGTTGGCCATGCTGGAGGTGGGAGGAAGCCGCCTGTTCCCCATGAGGCGGCCGGAGATGGTGAAGACACGGATCTCGCCGGTCTCCAGGCTTCGAGGCGCAGCCTGGCGGCAGGAGGTGCAGAGCAAGTATAGCAGCAGGCAGAGGAGGATGGCACTGCCAGCAGTCAGGAGGATGACCCCACTGGTGAACATGCTGGCCAGTGGCCGTGCGGGGCTGAGCTGCATGGTGGTGGTGGAGAGGATGGTGAGCACCACTCCGCAGACCAGCAGCACCAGGGCACTCAGCAGCAGCACCAGGCAGTCCGAGAAGCCCCCGCTCTTCAGGAGCTCGATCTGATCCCGGCTGCGGATGCAGTTCATGTCCTGGATTGCAGAGCTCAGCAGCTGCTTCAGCAGCACAAGCAGGGCCAGCAGGCAGAGTGTGGTGCCCACGGCGAGCCGCCACTCTCCAGACCGGCTGCTAGTGCTGTACAGCAGGATGATGCCCCCAATCCCACAGGCCATGATCAGCACCACAGCCATCCCATAGCACAGAATGGACTTTTTGGGGTCCTGGAACCACCAGAGCTCCACGTGCTCTTCCAAGATATTCCTCTGGATGTGGTCTGCATCTGCAGGGGTGCGGGGGCTGCTCAGCTCTGCCAGCTCTGGCATGGTGGGCAGCTGGGTGAGGAGGGCACAGTGGTTGCACAGATGAATTTATACCCTTATAGCATAGAGGATCAAGGCAGCAGCAGTGGTGAAAGCAGCTGCATTTCTCCAGCAGTGATGTCTCTGTCTCATTCTTTGGATCCTGATGGAGTTTCCTTCTGCAGTGGTGCCAGCTGGAGAGCTATGGTCCACGTGCTGGGGTTGAGCCCACCACCCAGACAGGGCTGTGGAACATGATGGAGTATTCCCAGAGCAGCACCACAGGGGAACAACCAGAGCTGTGTCCTTCCTTTCCTGTGTCTTTCATCTGAAAGAGTCAAGAAGAGAAGATACCATTAAACAGAGACCCTGCTCCCCTGTACCAAATAATCCCCTGTCGAACCCTGGCCTTTGGTTGCTCCAGGCTGGCCTGCAGACCTTACTGCACTTCCCTCATAGAAGCCCCGTGTGCTGGAGAACAGATCGGCCACACGTCTTCCCAGGAGACCTCCATGCGCTGCGGGGAACCCTGGCCTGCCCCAAGGGTGAGTCTCCCGCCTCCCCAAGCCCGTGTGCCCTGCTCAGAGGCTGCTGGCACATTGCTGCCCGCAGGACTCTGCCTGCAGCTGGTGCTGGCAGCAGGGCAGGGACAGAGCAGAGCCAGGTCCCTCCTGGGATAAAGCCCCATTCACAGCTCCGGCTTCACATGCTCCCTCATCAGCATCAGCCTCTTGTCACCAACTGGCTCTGCTGCCCAGAACGGGAGGTGGGGGTCAGGACCAGGGTTTAACCCTTCCACTCCAGTGGCTGGAAGAGTGAGCGCTGCCATAGTTGCATGTTCTCAGCCCTGTCCCTATCCCAGTGGTTTCCCCTCACAAGTTCCCTACAGAAATATGGTAGCTACATCTCGAGCAATCTCAGCACTTCCCTGGAAAGAGCCCTTAGACAGCTGTGGCCTGGCACTCTGAGATATTGCTCTCCTCGCTGCTGGTCTGTGAAGCACTTTGCCACTGGAGGGGAGCAGGGAAAGGGGAGTTGTGGCTCCGAGGTGCTGTGCTTAGTTGGGCTCCCCTGGGCACAGCACCTTGTCTCAGCTCACAGTCTGTGGTTCCCAGGCTTGTGTCCCCACTATCCTGGCCTCTCTCAATGCTTCTTCGGGTACCGTTTTAGACCAAGAGTGGAAATCACTTGCATTTCTCTCACAAAATGTTCCTCCCTGGCATGTGAGTGCTTCAGCTGGTGCTACAGCACCACAGGGACCCTCTAGAACAGCTAGTACCCAAACCAAGAGAGGTGCTGGGGAGGACAGCACGGGAGCATGTCAGGTATGGCTGAGCTCAGGGACACAGGGCAGACCCTGGAGACCCAAGAACAGCCTGTCTGGTCACCTCCTAGACAGGATAATGCACCCTTGACCAGCACAGGCACACACATGAACTGCTCTGAGTCCTGCAGGAGCCCATGGCAGGGACAGGAACTGACTCAGGTCCCTTATGTCAGAGCTGTGTCACTTCTCCTGGGTGGGGGTATGGCCACCCTGCCTGCTAGAAATGGCACTCAGGAGCCCATCAGCCCATGTCAAACACACTCTGTACCCTGCTCTGCTCAGCGCTGGGGCTTGGGGCTCATTACACCCCAGCAGGGACAATTTATGACGACACATGGCAGCTCTGCACGCACCAGGGATTTTTCCTCCCCTCGCTCTCCGTGTCTCTGCTCTCCACAGACTGCATCTCCGTATGGCAATGCCTTTGCTGCCAGCAAACACCTCAAAACCCCCTGCATCAGGGCCCAGCCAGCACGGGGCGGGGGGAGAGGGAGGACAATTGTGTAGGGAGTGCCCGAACCAGACACCGCCTGACCGTGTCAGGCCAAGCTCCTCCTGAGTCACTCCCCGGCTGTGATGGAGCATGAGGTCACTCTGGACGTGGCTCAGGGCCCGCTGCCAGCGGCAGCACGTGTCCAGAAAGGCTGTGAGCACGGCGGGTTTGGAGGTCCGGGGAGCCGCCGGGGCTGTTCCCGCACGGGGCTGTTCCCGCACGGGGCTGTTCCCGCACGGCTGCTGCTGCCGGGAGTGTCCGGGCAGCGCCGGGCTGCAGCACCGGAACCCGGCTCCAGAGCGGGGAGCCCCGCTGGGAGGCCCGCGGGAGACCTCCGGCTCCTGGCTAGAGCCAGAACAATCAGAAAGCATCGATTAGAGAGAAAAGAGCTCTGGTTGAGCACGTTGGTCTGTGCCTGCTGGGACCCACTTTGATTTTGCATGAGACAGCAGATAGCTTGCGCTGTCCACGTGTGCCCAGGACACGAGGCCCCAGGAAGGTGAGGATGTCTTGGGACACAATTAAAGTAGAGGGGGACGAGGAAACATTGAGTCTGGAGTTGTTTCCTCAGCCTATGCAAATCAGCTTCGTGCTAAACTGCTCCCTCCTGCCTTTCCTTCTCCAAGCGCAGAGGTGCCTTATCTCCTCCTTACCAGTGAATGGGTGAGTCTAGTAGATAGCAAGTTTGTAGATTAGATTGAGGTTTTGGACTAAGAGAACATAAAGAAGTGCAAAGTCTGTGTCCTACTGCTTGACCAAGTTATGCACACAAATTGCGAGTCAAACAGTAAACAAAAAACCACAACAGCTTTAACCACAATGAGGGAAAATGTGATCAAAAATCAAGCTACAGCACTGCATTCTCGTGTTCCTTTTAAAATTTAACAATTTTAGTTTTTTATTTGCTCACAAGAAGGACAGGGAGCAAAATAAAAGCTTAGGAGCATCTGGCCAAGGAACAAAATAAGGTATCACCTCTGCAAGCATGTATTTCCCAGTGTTATATTAACCTCTATCAAACAACTGATTTGGAGGGTTTCCCAGTGTTACGTTAACCTCTATTAAACAAATGATTTGGAGAGGCAAAGGCTTCCACTGAAGTGTGCTTTCATGTTTCCTTGTATCTGTTTGAAGATGTTCTGGGAATATAATATTTTTGCTCTAAAACCATCCTCGCTTCTCTAGACCGTGAGGGTTTGTCCTGCTAATAACAGTATTTTTATTCCTAGAATCACAGAATAATTAAGGTGGGGTGGGACCTTGTGAAGTCACCTGCTTAAAGCAGAGTTCACCTAAAAGTCAGACTGAGCAGGTCAGGGCCCCATTCATTTAGGTGCCAAGGATGGAGGATCCACAGCCCCTCAGGGATCATTCCAGAGTTAAATCACCTCACCATGAAAACATTTCTCCTTAAATCTAGCTACAGTTTCTCATTCCTCAGGCTGGGTGCATTACCTGCCACCCTCTTCAGAAAACTCTGACTGTCTTTACATGTTGAACCAAAGCAGCCCTATCCTGGGCTGTCACTCACCACTCCTTGGAGAAGGGATGAATCTAGATCTCACAGCAACTTTGGTGATCTGCTTTCTTGGCATTGTGCAGAACATCAGTTTGCCCACATCAGACTGAGAGAAAGGAAGGAATACAGATGCCTGCTCTGCCATGAGGGAGGAGAGCCATCCAAAGCTGTTGCCCCTTCCATTGGTGTTCTTTGGGCTACCTGGTCTCACTGGTCTGGGACAGTTGGCCCATCAGATTGGTGTATTTGATGGTGTGGATCACAGATCATTAATCTCTACATTTACTCACTACTGAAGCCAGCGCCTTCTGTGCTCCCATCTCTGTATGTGAGAGAAAAAGGAGGAGAGGAGTAGCCCAGTCACACAACGCTTTAAGTCCAAAGGGCACATTTCAGGAAAAAAATGACATGCTATCCTTCCCCACTGCTGGCTGGCAGCTGTGGAGGAAGAACAGGAAAGCACTGGGAATGTAGGAAAACAAAAATATTCATGTTTTTCCTTTTTCATTGTGTTGGGGTTTTTTTCCCCTACTCTGACAACATTTAACTGGAAATTGAGGGTCATCATCAATGTGCTCCTGGCCACTCCTGGCTGCAGGTGTGGAAGATGTACACTGGCTGAATGCCTCGGAATGACAGATGTATGTATTTATTCACTTATAAACTTTTTGTGCCTGACTGTCTGATATCTGTCAGACAGGCCATGGACTGTATATTAATTAACACTTTAATTTCAGAGCCACATACAATTTAGCACTTGAAATATTCCTCACTTTCCTCCTCTTCTTGAACCCAGGTTACCCCTTGAAACAATGCTTACCCACAGGGTTCAGGAGGGGAAGTCTGGGGATGGGACAGGCTGCTGCAGTACTTCCTTGTACTTCCAGCCTTGGAAAGGTTTTATGCAGCTTTTATGTGGACTTTGTGAGCATTGTGGAGACTGGGAGAGTCCAACAAGATTTGCTGTAAAATAACAATACATAAAATGATTTACACGAGCAGTGTGGATGAGAGCAAACAGAGCTTCGCAATCTCAAACAAATCCAAGCCATCTCAGCCCTCTGCTTTCCCAGTCCATCACAGCTTATTTCCCCCTTGGCCTGGTCTGTCCATAGCCTTTTTGGGATGGACGTGCCACCACTGTGCCTCACAAAAATCTTTAGTCCAGGATAGTCATAAACATTTTCCCATAATTTCATGTAATTGTTTCAATTTCCAGTGCTTTAGGAAGCATTTCTTTACCGAGAGAGTCAGCCCTCAATTGTTGTAGGTCCCTGCCAAATGAAACAGTACATTCTATTCTGTCTATTGTATTCTAGTTTGTCTATTCTAGCCTATTGTATTCTGTCTATTCAATTGTATTTCAATGGAAAAGGACTTAAAGCGATCACCTAGTCCAACTGCCTGACCAATTCAGGGCTGACCAAATTCAAGAATGTTTTTTAGGGCATTGGCCAGAAGCTTTTTAAATACTGACAGGCTTGGGGTATCAACTGATTCTCTAGGAAGTGTGTTGCAGTGTTTGACCACCCTCTTAGCAAAGAAATGCTTCCTAAGCATATTTTATTCTGTTCTAACTCCCTATAGGCTCAAAGAGAATGATGTTCATGTATCTTGTTTTATGCCTGAATTATTGCCAATGCACAGACCAGAAGTTCTGAATGTCAGGATGCTCAAGGCCTGTCTGTGCCCCTGGGAGCATATGGGAAGGTTCCCTCTCTGAGAAATCAGGACTGGGGATAGAGGAACCTGCAAGGAATGGGAGCAATGGAGCTCTTATGTGGCATCTATCTGTCTCATCCAAAATCCTAGCAAGAGATCCACACTCCTTTGCTTGCCACAACAACCTCCAATCCCCACTTCTCCTCCTTTCCTGGGCTGCTCAAAATCCACGCAAACCTGTGCAGTTTAATCTGCACCTCTGGGGAGAGCCCACCCTCTCTCTCCTGACAGATGGATAATGCATTCCCAGAAGTGTGCATCTGTCCCACCAGTGCTCCTGCCACAAGACACCATCTGGGAAGCCCCAGGGAAGCCCTGGGATGGTGGACAGTGGTGGACTTCCTTTCACCAAGCCTAGGGGCTCAGGGGTTAAGGATGGTGGAGGGCTTGTTGTAGTAGGGTCAGTGTGCAGCTGCCTTTTTACACAGAACTAGACAGTTTTGGCACACTCCATTATAAAATGTCATGTTCCCCTTCTTCTCTGTATGCACAACAGGCATTCATTATCCTGACCCCGCAGAGCCTGTCCCGATGCATCTCTGCCAAGGGTGGCCCAGGAGTTCCAAGGGAACAAGAAACTCCCAAGCCTTACGTGCTGAGAGGAAACAAAGGCACAAGGAAGAAATGAATTGGAGGCAAGAAGCAGAGTCTCTTAAGAAGTAAGTCTGAAGCAGCCTCACGCCTGCCAGCAGCTACTGCTGAAGTTCCTTCCCGCACAGCTCCCAGGGAGGAGGGATCACTCACCTGCGGCAGACGCTGCCCACACGCGACAACCCAGCACACTTCCCTGCTCCTGGCTGGCAGCAATGGTTTTTTCCCGGTTTTTCTTCCACTAGATCCAGCTAACGAGGGAGCCCACGGGGAAAATCTCTTCCCTTTCTCCTGCAAGTGCCTGCCAAGACACAGGTGCGGCGCCGCTGCCGGTGCCGCGGCAGCACCGAGGTCCGGCTGCAGCCCTCACCTCCTGCCCGGGCAGGTGCATTCCCCAGCTGGGTGGCGTCTCAGCAAACCTGCTGCTGCTCTTGGAGACGCTCCAGAGCCGCGCCGGTGTGCAGGTGCTACCCCTCCCTCCCTCCTCGGGCAGGATCTGGCCTCTGGCCACACACCGATCCTGGAAGGTGGCTCATTTCCTCCCAGCTGGAGGTGAAGGGGTGCCAGAGGCAGGGAGCAGCTCCCAGGCGGCAAGGTGAGAGAAGCCTGCAGCCAGGCTGGCAGCGCTAGGGGACATTTGACACATTCAGCCAGTATTCGGTGTTAAATAAAGCAGCTCCCGCTCTACTGTATAGGCTAGGGCCATGCAGTCATATCAGGGCTGGATTTTTCTATGGCAGAAGTTCAGGCAGGCACTCAAGTCAGGCAAGATGTCATTGTGGTGCCATCTTCCCATCAAAAGGCAGCTCTAGAACCCCCCTGCTTGGGAGACAGCAGCACCAGCAGAGTTTGCTGTGCTGCAGAAGAGCTGATTTCCTGGTAATTCAGTTAGAAAAAGGTAACTATTTTGAGAGGAATTAGGGAAACAGAAAAGGATTAATTTAAGAGTTGAAGAATTAAAAAAATAGTAGCAGGAACGTTGAAATCAGTAGGGGAATGGGATTCCCAGACTGAGTCAATGTCCCCTCATTCCTGGCTTGGTTTTGTGATAGCAGAAGGGATCATTACCGTTAGTCTGAGCAGCTGGAAAATCTCCAGGGAAATGCAGGAAGAAGAGAACGGGACTGAACAACAGCTCTTGCCTGGCTAATGGAAAGGGAGGCTCAGTTATTAAGTCACGTGCTATTTTTTTATCAGTCTGTGAGAAAGGAAACTTAGGATATACTAACCAAATAGAAACCAAGTAGTGTGACAGGTTCAGGAATTTGTCTGAGAGAAACCTGATAGATCTTTTGAGACTTGTGAAATATCATCAGTCCAGAGGTTGTTGTCCTAAACGTAAAAAAACAAATGGGATGTGTTGGGTTTTACTATACAAACACTTTGAACAATGAGCTTGATCCTATCCAGAAAAACCTGGTCTTTTAGTTGGCCCAGTTAGCAAAGAAGTCATCTAAGGGGAAACCTTGTTCAGATAGCCATATAGTCATCTCAAAAAGTGGGCTGTAGCTTTATAAGAGCATGAGCTGCTTTACCAGCTCCTTTAGGGAGGTACCAAAAGGAGAAACAGAACAATGCAGATCAAGAGAGGATGAAAGCAGAAAATGTTTTTGCACCCTGAGAGAATTCAGAAGACCATTAGCACTCAAAACCATAATCCAGTTTCAGCTTATTTCTAAAACATTTATAGAGTGTATGCGTGGGCGTTTGACCTTGGTCTGGTTTTCCCAGTATAGAAGGGGCTTGTACATCTATTTTGCTTCCAGCAGGTCTGATGAACTTCAGTTGTAACACTCTGCTGTGCCTGATGTTTAATGCTCCTCTATACAAGCAATGTTTTAGCTGCCCCTTAGCCACTAAGATCAAGTTCAAAATCCTCTTCAGCCTAGTCTGGCAGCTGAAGCTACCTAGGCTTCATCTGACAGGCCTTGTATTGCCTTTAAAATCTTTCTAACGAGGGTGACATAGGAGCATATTTTTAAGCATATCAGTCACCATTTAGAAATAATTCACTGCCTGTGTATTCATATTAGGAGAAAATTCTTCTTTTTCAGAAAGGTTGATTGCATTTCTCTAAACCACAACTATTGAAGCAGGGTGTTGTATGATTCTAGCACTCAATTTGTTCTGACAGAGAGGGGAAAATTATACCACAAGAGAGCCTAGCAAATTAAAGTGGGTGTGTCCTGAAAATTTTAGAGGGAACGAGTTTCTAAAATATTTACTAATTACATTAATTACATCCTCTTTCTGTACAGGAAGTATCAAGATGATTATATGGGGAGGGGAGGAGGAAGAAAAGGTGTTAAACTAGCCCATTAACAGACCATTAACTTCTTCCTTTTGCTCCAGTGTATCCTATGCTCCATATAGGTTAAAGATGCAAAATGGAAAAAAATAGACTAAAGAAACTTAATTCCACATTCATGGACAAAGCAGTCAGCTGAAGTCTCCAAAGTCATTGGAGCTCATGGAACCATCTATTTTGCCTTGGAAATTAGTCTAGCATTCTTGATGGTAACGCAGCTTACATGTTACCCAGCCCTGACACCGCCTTCTTCTGTATAATATTATTGGGAGTATGTAAAAGCACTCATCACTTTTCCACAATTCAGGATAGGAAATTAAACAGCAACATACTGGCTGTTATAATACCATATAGTTCCATGCTCAACCAGTAGCTTAAGCCCCTGATATATGTGAAATACTCCTCAGTGGGACAGCATGTCATGCACTGACAACGAAAGATGAAAAATTTAGGGGTTTTCCCCCCCTCATTATTAAAGAAATTACTCCCTGCCTTTTTCTGTGTATGAATACTTTGCAGATGACTTATTAGGAGAATTTCACTGAAAAACTGAACTAAGGGAATTGTGGATGTTGGAAAAAAGACAAAAATCCATTAATCAAAGTTATAGGAATTATGACATAAAGTTTGGACTTTATTCCAGATATTGGAAGCCTGAAACTGGGCTGCCTTTTTTTGTCCTGCTGAAATTATTATAGCAGATGAGGCAACACATCCCCAGCCAGGAGGCAGAGGCTTTGGCAAAGGCTCTGACTCACGTGTGCTTGAGTCAAAGGTTGCCTTCACAAGATAATTGATTGTTAATCTGTGACTGGATACCTGCTTGGAATAACAATGACATCTCTTTTAAGAGCAGCAGTCTTTTGTATGGACATAGGCAATTTAATATTGGAAAATAAAAGGCTGATGTTGAATTTTGCAGCACAATGACACCAAGATAGAATTCTAGCAGAAAAGGCTTACAGTTTGACCAGCTCTTTTGAATCTGGACCCATTAGTTTTCAAGAGAAAGATGAATACCTAGCATGAAGGCACAAAGATAAGTCTTACACTAACACAAATTTATTTTTTTTTCTCTTGGCTCCTAAGTCTGACGAAAAGGGCAGATTTCAGGAAAAGAGAAGTGTTCAGAGCACTGATTGTTGCACAAATGCTTCCAGTGGAAGAGTACAGGATCATGTAAGTCTAATCTATGCTGTTGCATTTCTGATCTTGCCAGGAGGATATAACACCATAAGGCATCCTTGAACCACGTTGGTGTTGCTGTGTCTTGTGGCTTCTTTCCAGATTCAGTTTAGGAAGATTTCTGACCAAGAGAGTTTGAACCTGGACAGTTCAGGACTTGCCCCTTCTCCTGGATTTGGTCCCGCAGATACTGAATTTCCAGCTGCTGCATTTCTATGATTTTCTCACTTTCCATCTCTGGATTCAACCTCAGGACAGCTGGGCTGGACAGAAGTTCACTGGAGGGAGCTAGATGATAAAATAGAGAGGACATAGCCAGTAACAAAGGTCCAGCTCATACAGTTCTTTGGCATGAACAAGGGAAGGCATCTTTCAGGGCTGAAGGAGTAGATCTAAATAGTAAGAATCTGCAGGATTTAGTAGCTTCTACAATTAACATTGAAATATAACAGGTACCACCAGGCAGACAAGCTAGAGTGAAACACAGACAGTAATAGAATTGTTCACCAGGGACAAAAAGGACTTCTGCAATGAGTACTGACAATATGGAGAACGTAGAAGAACTATTCACCTGTGTCTTGAATTGCCTTTTTGTTCTTGTTTAATCTCAGTGCTGACTGGAGGTCATGCACCTGGGCATGGGCCACCTTCAGTTCCTGCCGCAAGTCATTAATTTCCTTAATCAGACTCACATTTTCCTGCAAAACCAACATGCTCTATAAGGAAAAGCACAGGTACTGTCTGGCTGAGCAATGTGTATTTTCGTATCTTTGAGAAGGACACTGGACAGTATAGAATCAATATCACAAGCAGAAGGTACTGGGCAATCAGTAGAGTACACAACATTTCAGGTAGCACCACAGTAGATGTGACACAGAACATGACAGGATTCAAACCACGTTGGCTCAAAAAACTAATATTTGTTTTGCTTTTCCGACTGCAGCTGCACACCAAGGTATCATCTTCTTTGCCAGTTCCAAAGGGAAGCTCAGGGCCTTCCTAAATTGAGCCAATTAATTCAGAATTAATGCGAAGAATTCCCACCTCTCCCTCCGGTGTGCATTATTTTGCTTTTCATTTGTCACTATGTATTTGTTCGCTTAAATTATCTCCATCTCCTTGGAGTTATTCAAAGCTCTCTTCATTAGTTCTGATAGACATCACTTTTCCACATCCCTTCCAAATGATTAGGAAGTATATAAAGCATGCAGGGACTTGGGATACCTACTGCTAACATGCTGTTATAAGGAAAAGTTAGCAATGTATTCATCTTTTGCTCTTTTTTTCAGTTGGTTTTGATCCCATAAAAGTTCAATCCTCTAATTTTTTAGTAGCCTATCATGAAGCATCTTGCTGAAGGAGCTGTGATGGTGCCAGTAAATGTAATTTATCCATTGTTGCAACAGGTTCAAAGACTTCAACAAATGCAGCATGAACTAATATTAGTGAAGGATGATAAAGCTGCTGCTCGTGATTGAGAAACAGGAGCACCATTAACTAAATATTTCTTTTCTGTGTTCAAGGGAGTGAAGTAGAATTGTATATTTGCCTCTTACAAGGACAGTGAATACCTTACCACATCAATAACTAGGGCAAATGTTAAACAGCTGCCATCATACTTGAACCAAGAATAGCAACTATTTCAGCTACCTCTGGTGGATTTTTTAGAACTTTTGGAACACAGCACCATCCCAACCCCTGGAACTTCATCATAAATGGCAATATTTTGAAAAGATAGATGGCAAAAAGGCATGTTTAGGTTACCTCACATAATACCAGTCTCAAGCACTAAAATGGCAGGAAATAAGAACAAGGATTAATGAATTTTTTCCATGAAAAAGGTGTCTTGAAACCTTGTTTTTTACTTTTTTTAAATGATAATTTTGGTTGATAGAGATAATGATGCTGCCCTAAAAGATTGTGCAAAGCATATGACTCAGTTCCTTCAAGTGTACTTACAGAAGTATTGGCACCACAGGACTGCAAACTGGTCAGTAACAAAGTACAAAGCTCACTGCACCTCTCTGTATGTGGCTGCACTCAGGAGTTCAGGCTGGCAATAGCTGAGGGCACGTGTGTGGCAAGAGCATCAATATTTCACACTAAGGCAAGTACAGCAGCTGTGCTTTAGTTTCTCCTCAGCTGAAAATCACTGACTGGAGGAAGAGTGTGGGATTCATTAAGATCTGAACTTGTTGGGCAGGAATTGTTCTTGCAGTGGTTATGTTGGACTCTAAATGCAGCAGGAGCTGGTGTGCTCAGGCAGCTCTGGAACTGTAATATTTAGTTGAGTCTGATTTATTTAATTCAAACCTTTAAATACAGATGAAATTTGACTCTATGCATTTATTCCAGAGCTTGATCCTGACAGAACATGTGAAGAGGGCAACTTCCAATAATCAGTCAAGGTAATTTTCTTTTGACCAGCTTTGAAGGCTGGGTCACAGCATTTCTGTTTAGGTGTACTTTAGTCATGAGCACCTTCATAGGTTCAGTCCAAGTGATTGCCTGTTGCTATGAAATTAAGACCTTGTTTTTGGTCTTTCAGAAAATATAATACAGAGTATCTTGTGTAAGGCAATCTGGGCTATGTAGAAATGCCTTGTTTGGTTTGCTTGGTGCTAAAAGGCTGTTGGTTGACACCGATAATAGTTTTCTGAAGAGGCTTTCTCTTCACAGACATTAGCCTTTAATTCAATATTTGCATTCTGACAGAATGCTTGCACTGCAATGCAATGTCACAGAATGGATTAAAAGAAACGTTCATGGGAAAACTCATTGTCACGGGATGTTGTGGCAAAGAACCAACTGTTTCAGGAAAGGGACTGATCAAACGCATGGGTGATGAGGCCATCAGGTACAATGGCACGTGCTATGGATGCAATCTACAGCCTAGGATGTCCCTACAGTGCTGACTGTCAGAGACAGGTAGGACATATAGAAAATTTCGTCCTGTATGGGCTTCAGTTTAAGCAGCACTATTTCAAGGTTATTCAGTGTCTCTGTTTTTATGAATCCAAAGAAGCCATTACAAATACAGAAGGCTGGAGAAAAACTAATAGTTGAATAACAGGCAACTTGTCAACTGGTAAGAATAATTAAAATTATCTTGACAGTTCTAATCATCTGCTGCAGCAGTCACTAGTGGAATGTACCTATGAATAATCTCTCAAAGAGGAAGGCATAGCTCTGAAAATGTAAGCGCAACTGAGGAATAATAGAAATACAGAGTTAGAAGACTGTCAAGATGTCATTTGCTTTTTCAAAGCAAATCCTGACAGAAGTTTGTCTAAACTAGTCATAAAAGCCCCCTGTGAAAGACTGGAAGACCATGATAATTCCTGCTGGCTGTAAAATCTCATTAATCTACTGGACTTCAGAGAACTTCTTTTTTCTTTGAAGAAACCAGGCTAGTTAGAATCTTTGATATCTTCATCTTCCAGATGTTTTATTAATTTGGTTTTAATCGTCATTTCATGTTAGGCTTACTGATCCAAGACATCAAGTATTATGTTTATGAACACCATCTGTCACCCTATTCCAGCAAGGAAATTCTTTGGGTTGTTTTCTGAAGCCATCTCCTTTTGTGCCAAAGGAAACATCTAACTCACAGAAAGAGTAAAAAAATTAAAATAGAGGCAGGGAAGACGATTGCTGCTGTCAAGCCATGAAGAAGCAAATTATGAATAAATAACAAACAACAGATGACTTAGGAGGGAACTGAGATTTAATGATCCTGAGGAAGCATAATAAAGTAACAATGGAGAAAGGGCTAGTGAGGGGAAAAGGAAATGCTGACGGAGCAGAAGGAGATCATATTAAGAAGAGACTAGAAAAGCTGTCCTCCTAGGATGTCTGGTGTAGGGCTCTAGGCCCTCCCACTCCAAATGAAAACAAATTGGATCTTTGACCCCAGCAGTCATGAGTTTGCCTTCCTTTGTAAGAAACAAGGATTCTGAGCAAGAGATCTTAGTACGAATAGGCATATTCCCTACGTATTTCTGAACTTCCTGGAAAAATCTGGATGTGAAAAGCAAAAAGTTCTTCTGAATTCAGACCAGTAGGCATGGGACTATGTAGACAAAGAAAGTTTTTTTTCTTTTCTCCAAAATTACTTCCTAAAGACTACCACAAAGCACATACAGCTTGACACCCAAACAAGGGTAAATTGACTATGATGGCAATTATAAATATTTGAAATCAAAAATAAGTACATTAATTTCCTTAAAATCATCCATGCAGCAGAGGTTCCTATCTCCTTTTCGGGAGTGGGAGATAAACAAAAGTATCCACAAAACAGCAGCCATTTCTGACTTCAGAGATCTTGCTCTTTTTGTTCAGAAAACTTAAAGGAAGCACTTGAAAAATGTAGGAATTTCTGGCAAGAAAGCCAGTCAAAACTATTTCAAAATCCTAAGAAACCGTAACAGTAAGGTTACTAAAGTCTCTTTTGTGCAGCCACTTCCTTTGCTCCCTCTCCAAACCACAAGGAAAAGGTTTATTACCTGCATGATGCGCAGGTAAGCAGCCTGGTGCAGTTCCTTGTCCTTCATCACCTTCTTCCTTAAAACTGCCAAATGTCTCTCATTATACTCTTGCTGTTTCATGTACTGCTGCTGCAAATCTGCATCTACTGCTTGGGCCTCCACCTGAGAGGACACAGCATGTTGGCTCAGTAATTACACTGCCAGAGAAAGTCATGGGCAAGGAGAAGGCAAAGGTCCTGACTCACCATGTCTGGTTGATGCACATACTTGGCGTAGAGTTCACGGATACCATCTTTCATTTTTCTGGAATCGTGAATGGAGCTCACACAATTATGAAGATCTGCCTTAAATCGTTTGATGAGGGTTTCCATATCTTGCTTCTGCAAGAATGATGTAGTCACACTCTTATTAGGTTCATCAGAACACTCTTATCATGTGCAATTTTCTAGAAAGTCTAGTGGAACTGGTGAAAACTCTCATATACTTTCTTCAACTTCATTTAATAATTAAAAACTCACTGGAAATATAAGCACTACATGTTGAATAGCAGTGACAGATTTTAGCACTAATAATAAGCCAAGATACTTGCATTAGGTAATATCAGTGCCAGCATCTGGAGATGACATCTGAGAACCAGTGGCTCATGATGCTATCGCCCACTGTCCTTTCCCAAACACAGAATCACAGAATATGCTGAATTGGAAGAGATGCCCCAGGATCGCTGAGTCCAACTCAGCCCTGCACAGGACATCCCCAGGAGCCACATCATGTGCCTGAGAGCTTTGTCCAAATGCTGTCCTACCTTCTTATTTAGAAACACACCAACAGTTAAGAAGAGAAAGCAAGGGACAAAACACATCACACACATGCACAGCTTGCTGATTTCACATCAAGATTGCCTTCTCATTCTCTCTTGGTTTCTGCCAGGCCTCTCTACCTGCTTCCTCACTCATGCACTGCCTGCTAAGCTCCTCCACCTTCACCTGCAGCCCCTTTTCCACCCTCATGTCTGGTAGGTTGTCAAACAAGGGGTCCCTGACTCCCCCATGAATGAGACCATCCTTTATGTCATCCTACTAATGCCTAGGTGGTATCCTACATGCTGCTCCTGTTTAGGCCAAACAACCCCAGATTTCAGGCTTGGGCAGGAACAAGTAGTTCAGCATTTGCCTCACTGTTCTGTTAAACTCAGGACAATATGCATTGATGCATAAATAATTGGATTTTTTTTTTAAATATCAACACTCTAAGCTGGTTGCAGGCTTGGAAGTTTTATGTCTTTGTCCCCACTGACCAGAGACTCTCTTGGTCCTTGGACACAGCACCCCTGAAGTAACTCTTTGCTCAGATTAAGGCTTCACCAGTGTTCTATCCCCAGCAATGTCACGCTGCGGGACCTGCATGGTGGGGGTACCCCCATACCTTCTCCATCTCCCTGTGCACCTCGCGAGCAGTTGCCCTCAGTTTCTGTTGCAGTTGTGTGATGTTCAGCTTCAGCTCTGTGCTCTCCTTGTGGAATTCTTCCAGCTCCTCCTCCATCTGAAAGGAAGCAGGAGGAGGAAATCAGAGCTAAAAGGAGACATGAAAAAACAACACATAACAGGAAAACCAGAGACTGGAAATACAGACTTGAGGGAATAGGTCCCCCTTCAGGTTGAATGACACATGAGAAACGTCACTTTTGTAACAACACTGCCCTCTGTCAGAATATACAGAAACCACACAAATGAATGTGCAACTCCCTGTTGAGTCACATTGATTTAAATTAAGTGATGCCCCTTCGTTTCCTTGAGCTGACCTGGAGCTTTACTGTTCCATCTGAATAAAAATGGAGAAGATGGAAATGAACAGCCAATCCTGGAAAGAGTAAGGGCAACAATAACTAGAACCTGATAGTGAAAAGAAACAAATGGATTGAAAACTGTGGGTACATATGTAGAACACACAGGAAAAAACAATAAGGGTACTAAGTCATTTACTTACGGCACAAGATGGTGACCAGAAAAGACAACAGGGATTTCATCTCGCTAGTCTGAAGTACATAGAAATTGTTCATTTTATTTAAAAGACTACGTCACCATAGTCCTAATTTGACTGAGCTAAGGATACATCTATGCAGAGATCATAGTAAGTCTCATAAACAAGTTCCCTCACTTAATTTGCTGCAAGTTAAGTATGAATACATTCAAATTTCCCATGTATCAGCTGATGAATTAATTTCTCCACGGACCTAACCCCTAGGCAGAGTAATGTTTGCATAAATCTGCAACATTTCTGAGAGAAGTTTACTCTCTTCCGCCAGATCAGTAAGAACAGTGTCTTGCAAATGCTACAGGGCATATGGAGAGCAACCACATAAGGACAAGATGGATTTTTAAGTAAAATCTAGAATTACATACAGGAAGTTAAATAACTATGTTGATCACTGGTAGCAGGTGATAGAAAATTAAATAGCTATTGTGTGCAAATATTTTTATTAGCTGCACAGATACTGAATCAGTGCTGTGTATCCTCGAAAGAAGTCAAGGAACAAACAGGGTGGAATCTTTCATGGACTTGTTGGGTCATCTTTGTATTCAGACAATGGGCTTAGTAGCGGAGGCCAAATGAGAGTGTTACTCACGTCGTGGATCTGTTTCTTCATTGTTTCAATATCATTTTCACGTGACTCTACTTGCTTTTTAAACTCCTCTATTCTGTAACTCAGTACAAACTTGAAATTTTGCAGTTCCTGATTTTTCATTTTTAGATCATAAATATGCTTCTCCTGGAAGAAATGGGTACAGAGATCTGAATCAGACCCAGCACTCTCAACCAGATCCCTAGGACAAGGCACAAATATGGAAGAGGCAAAACCATCAATCACAGATTGAACTTCAGCTGCAAATCTATAGATTAGATGGGAAGGGAGGGGGCAAATAATGCTGAGTCGTCTACGGATCCCAGAGCAGGGGATGAGAAAGTCAACATCCTGAACCTGAGCTCCTCAAGAAAAGCTTAGAATGCCAACTAAAAACCAAAATCCCAAACTGAATACCACAAACTAAGCTGAAACTGGGTTTCCAGTCATGTGATAGTATCACAACAAATACTATTAAAATTAATATCTCGATTTAATTAAGGGAGGTGATTTTGACCTCATCCAATTGTCCAGTTTCTCACCTTCTCGAGGATAGTGTCCGTTCTCTCTTTAATCTCTGTCTTTAGTGCCAAGATGTCCTTCTCCAGTGATTTAATGATGTCTTGCAGCTTTTGCTGTTCCAGTCTCATTTCCTCAATATCCCTGTTTCGGTCCTTGAGCTCTTTCTGCAGGCTGTTCAACTAGAGAGGCAAACAAGTAAGAACTTAACAAACTGTGCACAACTTGACCATCCTATTCTGTAGGATACCTTGTAGACAGCGTGGGATGAAGGATATCAAACTAAGATACAATGAAGGAGCATCACATCAGTTAAATGCCTGTAACTCAAAAGGGGGTTGAGTATCCATTTTTGCTTTTTCTGTATATTCTGACAAGAATACCTACTGCACTACAAGGAAACAAGGAAACTGCATTCAGAATCAAGAAGAGTATGGCTATTATACCTAAGCATCAGCTGCAAATAACACTCAATCCATGCAAAATTCTTATAAGGTGAACATTTGCCATACACATCTAAAGATGGAAGACTGGAAGGGTGCCCAGTTCATAGCTCTTGGGTACCCTCAAAATGCCTGCCTCAGTACTAACATCTGTGAAGCCAAGAAACTTGGAACCAATGAATGGTGCTGGACAAACTGTAAGGACACATGAAGAAATTCCTGAGGTCTAAAAGACAAAGAAACGAATGACAGTACCATGATAGTAGAGGGTATGAAAAGAACCTGTCTCCAGATAGATACTGGAGAAAATGAAAAAATGTCCCTCTAACATCCTTAGGCAAATGTAATACCCAATGTATGGTAAATACAAAATGTAATAAAAGAGGTAAAAGATTTTATGCTTCCTTAAAAATCCTAGTAAAGCCAATAAAAATGATGATGCAAAAAACCCACAGGGATTATTGCACTGAACAAAGCAGTAGAAGTATTTTACTAATAAAGCAAAGTATCAGATCTTAGAAAATTTGAAAGGTTTGTTTCTTTTCTGTCATAGGATGAACAATATTATTTATACTTTAAAACTATGTAGATTGGAGAAAGTGTACTAATAAAAACACACCTCCTTTATCATCTATCTCTAATAATATCAGCAATACAATCAGCAGACAGCTTCTGCTGCCCAAATATTCTAAACACTCAAACTAACCTAAGAATGGGCTACTGTTCTCATATGAAATGCCACATATTTACAGACTAGATTAATGGACTAAATTGACGTGTCATTAATCACATTTAATCCTCAGTTGTGGTTCTTGTGTAGACCTGATACTAGCACAGAATAAAAGATACCCTTTTATTCATGACTCCTATTTCTCCTTTCAGTTGCATGTTGGACTCCTTTTCTTCCAAGAGCTGTTTCTCATATTTTTCTTTGATTTCCGAGATTTCTTTGTCTCCATCTTCATAAATTTGTTTCTCAATTTCTTCGTGTGCTTGAATCTGCTTCTTTATATTCTCCTCCGCCTGCAGTTAAGAAAAACAAACATTAGAGAAGACAACAGTAAGAGACCAATAAAGGAGAGAAATAAAAGGTTATTTGTAACTGTGTTTCTCCTGGGAGAATCTATACTTAGTGGAATATTCATTGCAGCAATATCATCTAAGATAACTTCTTAAGACTTGAATGCTTCAGGTGAGGAATCTGGTCCAAATACTGACTTCAGCAAACTTGTTCTGGCTGCAGAACAAACCAGTATCATTTAGGATCTTTTAAAATTGCTGTTTCTGATGCATTAGGGCCAATGAGCACTCAGGTTTGCCTCAGTCTCTGCATGCGTCTCTTCCTACATTCTTTTCAAATTTGTGTTGCAACACAGGGCTGCAAACAGTAATGGTGATGGGATTTACTGACTCTAAATATGCAATTTTAGACTTGCCTTATGTCAAGCCAAGCCTTTGACCTCAATGTGCAGGAGTTTTTGAAGTATTCAGGATATTTATCTTTGTTCCCCAAATTAGGCAGGTGAGAACCTCAAGGACTCAGGAATGTAATTCACCATTATCAAAATGTTATCTCTTCACTAGAACAACATGTTTGAATCTTTCTTTCTTCAATTACAGTAAATGTATCATCTAAGTCACATTAATAAACAGGAATTCTGGGATGTAGGAGAAATAGAGATGAAGCTGAGAATGCCCAAGGATATCAATCTCATCAAGTTACTCAAGGTATGAAACCCTGAAAGGTTGGTAACTCAGCTGGGTCTTCCTTATTACTATTCTACCTGTCCAAATATTTTCCCATGATTACAGGCAGATTAGGATTTGCATGAAAGATGCCAACCTCTCCTGTCCTAGGGAATATTTTACCACAGTTGAAGATAAACTTGGTCAACAAATCAAACTGCAAATCAAGCTTCCTACCTCTTCCAGCAGAACAGATTTATCTTTAAGTTTTTTCTCATAATATTCTTTTAGCTCCTTCACAGCCTTGCTTTTGCTTTCCTCCAAGTTGTTCAATTGTTTCTCGTATTCCTCCTCCATCTTCTGGGATTTCACCTGCAGCTCCTGATATTTCTCATTTTCCATTGACAGTTTCTGCCTACTGTCAGATTCTGTTAACAGAAGACATATGGAATGGATAAAACTAATACAAAGAGGAGTGAATCCTATCCTTCTGCAGCTATCGCTGTCTTATTGTTTACTGTCTTCTTGTCAGCTGGTTGCAATAAATTACAAGTAGAAGTATTTCATCACTTTCTTCATCAGATATATAGGGGCTTTAGACTTTGTAGCCATACAAGACTGACAACTAATTTAGGCATTTCCTTGGGATGACAACCATGGCAGCGCTGTATAAGCTCAACTGCTACAAAGTAAGAGTAGGTAATGGATTCATTTATGGGGGGACTTGCTCTTTGGTACTAATTAGCGGTATTTTTATCCTGATTACGAATTTGGAGTCCAGGTATTTCCAGGCTGTGTGCACTTTACATTACCTCCTTGCCGAACTGAATGACTGCACTGTTCTTGCACAGTGAGCTATAAAATATATGAAGAAATTACTGATCTCAAGGACCAAACCTCTAAGATACAGGGCCCATGTGCATGTTCTCATCATGGGCATATGTGTGGTGCAGTTTAGACAACAATTTGGCCTGCACCAAATACCTACATGACATACATTCATTTTTCTTTATACCTCTACTCTAGGAATCCCTCCCTGTCACATCATTCGCTATCAATAAACCATTTCCCCCAGTTTCTAGTTACAAACACTTATTATAGTCTAACCTAGCCGCTGCACTTCCCTGGCCTGTTTATCCATCAGCTCAGACAGTTGAGCCTGGTGTTGTAGCTCCTGTTTTTCTTTTTCTTCCTGTAGAATCTGGGGGAAAAAAGTAAGAAAAATACATTTTAATTTGCAACTAGGCAAAGCAATGTCCAATTTGTTTGTGTTCTTGCCCCTGGTGAGGCATACATACACAACAGAAATATGTTTGAAATCTCTCACCAAAACTGAGATGCCGCGTGTCACTAAAACAAGTTTTCCCAGGTATTAGTTTGTTTTGGCAAGTTAAGCTAAGGAAAGCTAAGGAAAAGCAGCAAACAGAGTTCATATAACACAGGGTACTGATCCTAATCTAAAAAGAAAAGTTTGTGAGCTACAAAAGCCTCCAGTCCTTTATGTATGCCTGCTTGAGGAGAATTTCCAGTTCCATAAATTAGTGTCCAGATATGAAAGTTCAAGCTGCCTCCTGTCTCACTTGAAGCAACCTTGAGGTCCTAAAGTGCTGACATTTGCATAGCATGACATAAAACTAAGCAAGAGTGAATTTTGAATGCCATTTGCTTGGAATGTCAGACTGCCACTACAAATTACTTAATCTTCTAGAAAAGCACAAAGAGCTGGAGCAAGAAAACAGCTGAGAAATTTCCCAGAGAAGCTAGCAATTGTACCACAGATACAATATTTTCACTTCCTTCTCATAACAACGGAGTGGGTGTTGCATAAGCAGAAATACTCCATTTGTCTGATGGATACAACTAGTATGGTTGGCCCCAAGTCTAAAGCTGTCATTCAGTTTAATCTTAACATGTACTGATACTTGGACAGGGAGTACAACTTGCCTGCCTAGGGAACTTTTATTCACCTTCAAAGGCATTTGCTTGCAAGCCTATAATCAACAAGTCTAAAGAATTTTCAATGTAGCTGAGATTATTATAACTTTATAACCAAGTACTACTTATCAAAAGACCTGAAGAACTGCAGAAAAAACCCAGCAGAGATAAGACAGAGGTAGAGGAATCCACAAGAATTGAAATGGCTTTCTTGTTCAAGGTTAGGTTCTACAAAAGAGAGGAAATAGAGAAAAGTTAAAACTCAGGTTATTTAGACAAAAAGAGCCCAATGAGACAAGCCAAAGAGTCTGAAAAAAATACTTGAAGAAAACATGAAAATGAATAATTAAATTTCCTCAAAAAGTAAATAACAAAATCCTACTAGAACAATTGTAGGAGCAAAAGACAATATATAAAAAGAGCACTTGGAAATTACAAACCTGTAAAATACTAAAACTAGTAAGTAATTTGGCAAGCTTTCATACTGAACTCCTTTATGTGGAATCAAACACAAATACTGCTTGAAGGGACTATGCCCAACTCAACAAAATAAGCAGTAAGAAATCACCAGAACAGGACAATATTCACCCAAAAGCTCAAAAAGAATATGAGGTTGAAAGGATTGAATCATGTGATATATAATCTCTTATTTCAAGGTGTTTTACTGCCAGAGAAATTATTACTGGATCCCTTGCCTTCTACATCTGAAAGAAGTCCAGAAATATAACAAATTATAGGTCAGAAATCCACTGTGTCCTCCAGACAGATGGACAGAATAGCATTATCAGACAGATAAATAAGACACTGGGAAGAATTATCACAGCCTTTGCTTTTCAGGGAAGTCCTGCTTCATGACCACAAAGAAATCAATAAGCACACAAACGGAAGACATCCAGGGTATATATTTTATTTTCAAAAAACATACAAGAAACCTCAGCAGATGTTCTTAAAAATCTAAGCAGACAGGACATAAAGACGGCAGCATTAAGGAGAAAAATTTTTAGATCCTGCAGCAGCTGCAACCTTATATGTAAAGGAGCTTTTAAGGCACAGTCACGTTTTTACTACTGAGCCTTGGTCTCAGGCAGTATTTATTGTGCAGGTTTTATGTGAAGATACTTACAGGCTACCTAGGAGAACTCCTGCATCCCCCTGTACCTATAAGATACTTGACTCAAAGGTAGTTTCATGCTTTACAAACATCAAGAACATCTTAACTGGAAAGGAATGATTTCAGATGCTATATGGCATTCCTACATATGTAATGCAAGCTTGAATTCAGCTCTTCAGTGAAAGATTTCTTAGTATTTGATTCTGCAGTATGAATCATACCTGGTGTTTGGTTTTAAGGGAGTCTATCTCCTGAGTGAAATTCTCTTCCAATGCTTTTATTTTTCCTTCACAGTACATGTCCTTGAGACGTAGCTCATAATCACTTTCTGTCTGTAGATCTTTCACGCAAATCTGCAGGTCTAGTATTGCCTGACTCTGTTAGGATATGGATGAGAAAACAGTTTTAAGAGAGACAATATTTGCCATTAGCATCAGCTTGTTAAGGATATTTTTATTTACATGGACATATTTATGAACAACAGCCTTTACAGAGAATCTTCAGACAGACCAAGAAGTTCTAGAAGTAAGGTTCCTTCGCTGTCTTACAGGATGGTTTACAGAAATGAATCTTCTGACTTCTCTATTCCATCAAAGTGTTTTCAAGAGATTGGGGAAAGTATTAGAGAAAAGTCTAAACCTTTCTCCACACTCCCTGTTCGTGCAATGCTGTTTGCACATTGACAAGCCACTGCAGCAACTGGCTGTAACCTCTTTGACCAAAGGCATGCAAGCCATACAGGACTGACTGGTAACAAGCACCATGCAAATGCAATTCACAGAAATCCTATAGTTTATGTTCACAAGTTGCTCCTCCTACCTTCTCGTCTATATCTGATCTCATGATCAGCACTTCCTCAGCATACTCAAGTTCCTGTTCCTCTTTTGGTGCCCCACCTTCTTTATCATGCACTTTCCAGATAAATATACAGCCGTCCTCTGAGGCAGTCAGTAGAAATTGGTCATCACTTGTTACTGTCATCTTAGAGGAGACAACAAAATAATAGATGAGACATGGAAGAATGGAGACAGTTTTATTTTACACCACATTTTTCTCCCCACCCACACACTCCCTTCATTTCTACCACAGAAAGTCAACAGTGGAAATACTAACATAGTTCCACTACCAACATTTTGATTATGTCCTCTACTCCTGTTGCACCCTGGTTGAAACAACAAAGGGAAGGGAAAGAATATGTGTAGACACTGGATCTGCTTCTGGTCTCAAAGCCATAGGAAGATTTTTAAAAACCTGAAACAGAAAAGACCTTCTAGACTATTATAGCATGGACAGGGAATTTATATGACAATTCCAAAGGTCTTTAGTGTTTTTCTTTGAGAAGCTGTGTAAGAGACAGATGGATAAATGTTTTCTTTTGAAACTACAGCTAAGCTCACCAAGAACTATCTAGTAATAACTGCTTTTTAACCAACAGCTTATTCCCTGACATATCTAGAGACAGGACTCCTATGAATGCTGCAATATTCATTCTCCATGTGCAGACTCAGCCTTAATTTTAGCATATTATGCTATGAATTGGGAAGGAAAATCAACCCTAAAGGAGCTGTGTGCAGCTGGTACCACAGGGAAAAGAAAGAACTCTGTGCTACCTTTGTAACAGCACCTGCATGGGCCTGGTACTCGCTGAAATCCTTCTTCAGAGTTAATGGGTACCTCATAGCTCGGATCGTCCCCAGGGATGTACCAACAAATACCGTGCGCCCGGAACGAGAGACAGCCACAGTGGTATAAACAACGTCATCAGCAGGCACCTCGTGCTGGATCTACAAAATAAACCAACAGCACAAACCACCACACAAACCCTCACATTACATTCAGTATTTGATTACGTATTGCATGAGCAATGTTATACCTCTGCCTGCAGCAAATAATGCAGTTAACAGAATCTATATGCCTACAGAAGTATATAGCCTGAACATTAATTAGTATCAAGCTTTATACATTTAAAAAAATATTTTGTATTTAAAAGAAATATTTAGATATAAGATCTCTGTATTAGTTATAGATAAGCAGTATTAAAATTTCAAGCCAAGCTGATGTGTGACCTGAAAGATGTAATAATTATCACATACAATTTACTACTTTTCTGGGAAAAAATGCATGTAGATACAGTAGTAGATGTGATACACTTGTATTTCAGCAGAACAGTTGATACAATATTGCCTAGTTAGTTTGTTAGCTGGATTAGAAAATTTCTAGGTAAATCCAAGTAAAATTACAAAAATATAAACCAACAAAATCTCAGGTTTCATTGTAGAGGACATAAGAACACAAAAGTGTTAGTAAATATCACAGGTCTCAAAACCAGACCAATTCCTATTTATCAGATGGATGCTAAGAAAACCTAAGCACCAGTACCCTCCCCAGAGAATTTAGCAAAATCCCAGAGTGCTTGTTAGCTCACCGAAGCCTCTGAAATCTCTTTGAGAGTTTGGTCAGATCCAACAGCAAAAATAATTTTGGCATCATAAGTCAGGGAAATGCTGCTGTAGATGCAGGTCTTGAGCACACACTCTGACTCCTTTTTACCTGACAACAAGTTCCACTCATACACAGCACCATGTGTGTCACAGGAGACAAATTTAGTGTCATCTGCACTCCATTTAATTGCATGTACCTGGCAAAAGCAAAACACACCAAGGAGCTTGATGTGTAGCTTACAGACATTCAGCATGGAGTCATTTTACTGGTAAATCTGTGACAACTTCAGAATCATATTTCAAAGTTCTACTGAAAAACCTCTAGATGTTTCTCAATCAATTCTATTTTAGCATTAAAAAAACCAAACCCTGTAGGAACTACTTTATGCACACACTGTCAGGAAAAAGTTCATTTCAATACTGAGTAGTAGATTTTATTTTTATAATTTATTGCTGGGATATTTTATTTTATTCAGCCAGCTGCCAATCATTCACCTCCAATTCAAGGACAGACTTTTCAGATGTATCTAGTGCATGAACACTTTGCCTTCTGACCAAAGGAAACTGAGTTTTCTATTTCTCTTTTTACTTTTTGGGGCCATTTCAAGATCCAAAATCGTACTTTACCTCTTCAAAATGCATCTTGTCAACTACTTAAAACATTAATAAGTTGTACTGCATAAGATTTGTTTACTAACCTTCCCAGTATGTCCTTTCAGATTACTAACGTTCTCAAACGTGATGCTGGAATAAATTTGAATCACATTTCCATTAACTGCAGCAAAAAGATGGCCTCCATTACTGAATGAGCACTACAAAAAGAACATAACCACCCATGACTGTAGATGGAATGGGTAAGAACATTCATGCATTGAATTTCAATTACATCATTTAATATCAAATTGTTGCACGAAAAGAAAACTCCATGACATAATTAGCCACTTACAGCTTTCTTAATCAATACTGTTCCCTGTTCAGTTCTTGGGTATTTCTGAGCAAATTATCCCTTCTGTTGCTTCCCAGGTCCACACTTATACATCAGCCTCTGGGCCTGTTCTCCAATAGTCGGAATCCATTTCTCTATGCTTTGATATAGGATATCCTATAACCTACTAGGATGTATTGGAGAAGTTTCTATTTTCTGTCGTGTTCTTCACCACTCCGCTCCCCATAACTCCCCAACTGCATTTTTGCACCACTCCTTACCTCTCTACACTTTTTCACAGCAAACTCCTTGAAAACATGCATGTCCTCATACAGCAGACTTATAAATCGTAGTTTATCAGAAAACCCAACCAAACAGAAAAGGCCCATGGGATGAAGTGATACTGTGTATGCTTCCTCCTGGTATTCCTTACACAGCTCCAAAGCACTGAAAGAGAAAACCATTGAGCAGTATGGAACAGGACAATCTCCCCATTGCACACTTGGCAGGACATCATCTGGCCCAGTAAGGACACCTGCAGCTACAATCTGACTGCCTTGTCCTTGAGGAAGTGTGTTGTTATTCCATTAAGCAATGATCACACAGATGTTACAGGAAACGAAGGCAAATTTGACTTTCTGGTTCACAGAGGAGGCGTGGAAGGTGCAAGAGCAAATCCTTGTGTACTGTAATATAATGAAGAAGGTAAATGAATTGCTGATTGCAATCCTACACAAACATCTCTTGAGATTTGTTTTTCTCTCCAGGGAACGGAGCTGGAGTAATTTAGCTTAAGAACTATGGCTAAGAAGCAGAGGATGGGACAACAGTATCTTAAAAGAACGCTGAATAAAACTTTCCTGAAGAGTTTTTTCCAAAACACAAGAAGTCTGACACAAAAATAGCTTAATAGAGAAGGCTTTGTATTATTTCAGCACCAGTTTTAGGGGCACTACATATTCACACTCCCCAATCATGTCAGTAATACCACTTACATTCCACACCACACAAGAATTTTACCAGAACAATGCTCTCATTCATATGAGATTGCTGCTGTTGCCTGCTAAACACAATATACAGAAAAGCAAGTGGTAATAACAAATACAAACAACTCTTTACTTTGTCTTGTAATTCCAGATGCGGACAGATCTATCCAGGGAACACGTAGCAACAATGGGCTTCCAAATACACGTATCCAGACCAGTGATTGAATTAGAATGCAATGGGAAATTCATATATGCAAAATAAGATGTCTTCTCCTGAAAAGAAATGAGAACATTAAGAAATCACAATATTTCATTGCAGGCAGTGAATCAGATTAAAAAAAAATCTATCATTGGTTTTTGCATACAGCTGTAGAATAGATTTGAAGGAACCACTTAATCGTTTCACTGCACTGGTCTAAACATAGCAATGTTAAAAACCTAAGAATGTTAGTTTTACGTTTATAATTAATAATCAAGGAAAGTGATGCAGGGCAGAGCAGTGAGAGCAGAACATAATTGTAGGTATGTAAAAAAAGGCAAGTTAGATAAATAAATAAAACTGGACCTGCAAGAATTCAGTTAGTACCTTCTGGTCATGCAGATATTTAAAAATAAGTCAAGTGCTGAGTGATAAAGAACTTCACTAGGAAGTCTAGCTACCACATGCTGGAAGTGAAGCAGCAATAAAATTTTAGGCTGCATGTGGAAACAGCACCCCTCTTCCTGTAAAGATCTTTCCATATGCCTGTACACAGATTAGGTGCTCAATTCCATATAAGTCTATTTCATGATAATACATTTTTCACTTGTCTTTGTATTAACTCCTTCATAGTAGAGGAAGTTTTTCATTATGTTTGTATTTCACGAAGAGGTTTCACTTCTAGCTAGGACTTCTACAACTATCATTTGAGAGTCAAATGAGATTCCCATGGCTGTTCCAGCTTTATCATTGCATTAAAGTTTCTGCATATTACAGTGGAGCACAAACCACTCCAGTTACATTGAGGATATCTCACTTAAAGCCTTAATGAAGTGGTTCAGCAGCAGCAGGCACCCTTAAATGGTCTTAAGTTTCCTCTATCATTCTGCTGAATAGCATCAGGTATTCACACGGAGAGATGCTTGAGCAAGGGGCTACAGAAACACCGCTCTCAGAGAGGCACACCCAGCACCTCACAGCTTGAGCTTTAAGGGTTCATTTGAAGGATTTTATGAGAATGCATCACAGAAAACAACACTGAGTAGCCCGTGTCGTTACAATACTGGACATGAAGGTTGTGGAATGTGACTGAACTGCACTTACCCTTGTAAGTTTGGTGGAGAACATAGGAAACATGTAGAGCTGATTTTTATTTGTGCTTATGACCATCGTTTCCTCAGAGGGGCTGAAGCATATGCATGTAATGTCCTGTCTGCCTGACTTTCTTGGCTCAGTGCTGAACAGGTCCTGAGGAAGCTGCACAAGAAAGGCATCCCATGGGTTGTGCCAGGTTTCCATGTTTTGGTAATAGGCTCACACACACACAAACTTTTGTTGCAATGCTCCTCTAATAAGCATATACATAATATCAGCATTTGGATATTTAATAGCATAAAACCACTGCAAGGCAGGGAATAGAGGACAGGGGGACAACCTAACTGTATCTAAAACATTACAGCTGAAATAAAATATCAGAGGACATTTCAGCAGTAATCTGAAGTACTGCACCAAACAAAAATGAAAATGGTAGTAGAAAAATATGAAAAAAAAAAATCTAGCAAGTGCCAGAATGAGAACTGCCTAAAAAACTGTGATTTCAGAAAAACAGGTCTTTGTAATGTATCATTCAGGTAGTTAAGTCTTATTACAGGGTCCTATGCATAGGGAAGAGCTGACCTTTTAGAACCAGAATATGAAGTCTTCACCAGCTCGTTAGAGTTAAATGTCCTTATCCAGGATTGCAGTAAATAAATGCATACAGTTTGCTATGGGACAGTTAGAAGGATTATTTAAGAGTGCACAGGTCTCATGACAGCTCTAATAAATACTTGAGGGGAGAAAAGCTTCTCCTTGGAAAAAACCAAGAAGCCTAGTTCTTCAAAACTGATGTAAACTACTTCTTAGTCCCAAAAGTCTCCACAAATAAAAGTTTCCTAAGGGTTTCCTGAAGCTTAGCAGCCTCAAAGCACATTTCACTTGTGGGAAGGGAACATACAGAACTACCTTGCAAAGGTCATCAGTCACTGATTTTCAATGTGACCTTCGGCAACTCCTGTCAGCATCACCAGGACAGTTAGCTAATGATTACAATGCAATTTAGCAATGTGCTAAAAATTCTTATTAATAACCAACTCAAGAAACACTCACAGTTCTCTAAACAGGGCTGTGCTGCGTAACTGCTTAGAAAAGCTTTTTTCCTCCTTACCCAGACTTCTTGACTCTCCTCATAGCCCTCCTTTTCCTTGGTCTTCTCAAACAGAAGAACAACTCCTGGGCTAGGTGAACATGCAAAGCCTTTGGAATATGCTGCAACTGCAGATATTTGAGGCAAAGATTGCTGTTGTAAACTATTATCTTCAAAGTCCAGTCCACTAGAAACATCAGAAATGCAATTAGGAAATGCATAAAGACTTAAAAATAAAGAAGCACAAATCAAAAAATGCTAAGCAGCAATCAACACCATAAACTAGACAAGAAGGAAGTAACTAATCTGCAGGCAAAAGTATGGAACTATTACTAATAATATTTAACAGATTTACCTCTCATATTCTGTTGTTGTTGTATCTTCTTCTAGTTCCCTGGGTGGTTTTCTGTACTCCAAACGTGTCTCCCAGTGCAGCTCTCCAGTTTCAAACAAGCTAAGTTTGCCTGTGTCAGTGCCACAGATAACTTCCTCCTCAGACAGCCAAGCATGGCACAAGTAGCTTTCTGGCTCTCCCTTTTGTAAATTCATCTGCTTTAAATATCCTTCACTGTACTTGAAAAGTTTAAAAAAGCCATTTCCAGTGATACAAACCTGGGCATTGTCTTGAGGATTAAAGCTCACCTATGGATCAAAAAAGAGAGGAAGCATTTTTTAAAAGTATGTTCACAAATAAGTAAATATTATACCTGAAGACTTTCTATACCAGATACCCGAAAACAAACAAGGGAAGATTGTTCATAGAAACATATAGGAATACCAGAGAGTAAGAATTAACCATTGTAACTATATATTGCAGTTTTCCCCCTTTACAAAGTGTGTCTATCAAAATTCAATTACAAAAGTAAGGCCAAAATACCTTTTTACAACTGATTAGCAGGTTTTTCTAGTAGCAAGCTTCCTGAAAAGTGGGACCATTTATTCCCAAAAGCCAGGAATAAGTTCTGTATTCCTGCATTTCAGGCAAACCGTATGCATATGAATTCACATGATTAGGTGTTTATTTGTGGAAATGATGGAATAGCCATCTCAATACTCAACATGAAGGATAGGAGGGGTAGTTTGAAGTAATTTTTAATGCTTAATGGGACTTTAAACAGGCAGACCCTTTACATTCCCCTCTCTTTAGGAATTGAGCTCATGAATTCAGTAGTTCACACAACCTCTGCTTGTAGCCCAGAAAAATAGCAGCTGGAGTACAACCAACACGTGTACTGAAAGTATCTGATCTCCCCACATGAAAGATTCTAGAAAAGGGCACCCGAAGCTGAATGCAGAAATTGTATGTGTGCCATCAGCCTGCTCCTAGCCACTCTTCTCCTGTGATCTGAACACAGAAGACTGCAGGAAGGAAAAGGTGCACCGAGAGCTTCCAAGAAATGTGTTACAGCACAGCCAATATATTTAGTGTGTGCTTTTGCAAGGACACGAGAGACACATTGCACACTCACTGGCCTGTTATACTGGCCCCACAACATAGATCTCATGTGATATAAGAGAATCTCACGTGATACAACAGATACAAACATGAGAATGTTCATTATGGGTCAATGCAAAACTTTATTTAGCCTAGTGTCCTATTGCTGAGGGTGGCCAAAAGCAGATGTCAAGAAAGGTCAGAGAAACTGTATGAAATCTACAGTGTGGAGGCCTCTCCTCTTTTTGCCCTGGATAAAAGCCATGTGGCCACGGAAAAATGCACTGTGCACATGTTCTGAAGGATGTCCAACCTCGCACTTGCTACTTGTTGAACTAAAATTTGATCCTTTTATCCACCTTTTTGAAAAGTGAGGTATGCTCCCGAAGAATCAGTCAACTGTGAACAGGCGCGGTCACAATGAGCCGCAGAGACGCTGGCACGGCTCGGGTTTGGAAGTTTTGGAAGCAGGGGAGGTGAAGCCGTTACCTGGCAGGGGCCGTCTCCCGCGGCCGGGACGCGGACGGCCGCCGCCAGCTGCTGCTTCTCCCAGAGCCAGCAGGTGAGGTGGCCCTCGGGGGGGGCCGTGACGGCCGCCAGGAACCGGCTGTCGGGGGAGAAGGCGAGGGACACCGCCTGCCGCGCCGGCAGCTCGTCGGCGGCCAGCACCTTCCGCCGCCGCGCCCGCTCCGCCGTCAGCTCATAGACCGCCAGCACCGGCTGCTCCCCCGCCGCCTCCGACACCGCCAGGAACCGCCGGTCGGGGCTGACGGCCAGCGCCTGCACGCCCCGGCTCTTCTCCGTGCCTGCGGGGAGCAAAGCGGTCAGGGCGGGCCGGGATCGGGATCGGGATCGGGATGGGGGTCAGGGCTGGGACCGGGGTCGGGGCCACCTGCGATGAAGTTGTGCCACTTGTGCTCGAGGTGCAGCCGCAGGCAGCCCGCCCCCGCGGCGTGCAGCACCACCCGCTCCTCCAGGAAGCACACGCCGCCGGCCACCCGCGGCCGGCAGCCGAACACGGCCACGGGCAGCACGGCCGCCCCCGCCATGCTGCCGCCGCC
>VYZT01019841.1:11391-27375 GCA_013400735.1 Pomatostomus ruficeps | reverse complement strand
GTGCTGAGCTTCCCGCTGGTCGGTGACGCCGTCAGGCTCTTCACGCGGTTCGCGGGCGAGGGGCGGGCGGCGGTGCGGGTGGGGCCGGACGGCGCCCAGGTGCTGCTGTCCGACTGCCCACCGGACGCGCTGCGCCGCTTCCTCCGCCTCCTGCGGCTCAAGGTGGCCGCCGGGTCGCGGGACGCGCCGCGCCATCCCCGCCTGCTGGACCGGCCGCCGCCGTCCTTCTCCGTCATCAGCCCGGTGCAGGAGCGGGACCTGCTGTGCGGCCCCGGCCGCCGCTGCACCAGTGAACAGCGAGGGGAGCGCCCAGCGGAGGTGAGTCCCGGGGCGAGGGGGCGGCCCCGGGTAGCGGCCGTGCCCTCACAGCGCTCCCCCGCCTGTCCCGCAGGTGCCCCGCGCGGAAAGGCGGCCCCCGGCGAGGCTCTCGGCGGAGCAGGAGGCGGTGTTGCGCGCCGTGCGGAGCGGGAAGAGCATCTTCTTCACCGGCTGTGCAGGTGAGGGGCCCCGGCGACTCTCATCTGCTCCCCGGGGAAAGTCCTGGCCGTTGACCTGTTGCTTCTCCCTCTAAGGGACTGGGAAGTCGTTCCTGCTGAAGAAGATCGTGGGCTCCCTCCCTCCGAACATCACCTACGCTACAGCCAGCACGGGAGTGGCAGCTTGTCACATCGGTGGCACTACTCTCCATGCCTTTGCAGGTGACGGCCTGCCTGACAGCGAGGGGCTGGGAGCTCTCACTCCCTTCCCAAGGAGCATCCTAAAGCATTGCTTTCTTCTCCTCTGACAGGGATCGGCTCTGGGAAGACACCACTGGAACAGTGCATTCAGCTGGCGGAGAGGCCGGGGGTGCGCCAGCACTGGCTCACCTGCCAGCACTTAATTATCGATGAGATCTCAATGGTGGATGGCAAGTTCTTTGACAAGCTGGAGGCAGTGGCAAGGTGAGCAATTGTCAAGTCAAACAACTAGCAGAAATGAATTTCCCTAAACTTCGAGGCTGCTTCTTTTCTTTAGTTTTGTGAATGGATACAAGGCAGCAGCTGGTACAGGATTGTAAGGAAGCATGAAATCATAGCATCTGGGCCGATCTTTACCATGAGATAGGTTTTGGAGGTGTCATGTCCCTTCCTCACTCACAGCTGTGGCTGTTGGGGTTGTTCTCTCCACCTCCTGAGCTAAGAGTTGTCTATAGAGCTGAGTCTAGAATATACAGCTGTGCCCAGAAGGTCTCTCTTGCAGAGAGCAGTAGCTGTAGTATAACAGCCACTAAACAACCAAGACTGGTAATGATCTCTGGGGTAGGTAAGCAAAGCAAATTTAATGTCTTGTACTAGCATTGCTTAATTATTTGAGCTCTTCTGACATAGCTGGGGATAAACCTCTCTCACTGCAGGTGGTCTTTGAATATACTGACAGATTAAGAAGTAACTTTTGGGACCTGACTATGTCCAGGTTCTGGAGGACATTCAGAACTTCTCTTCCATCCCTTTCAGGGCAGTCAGGAAACGGGATGAGCCTTTTGGAGGAATCCAGCTTATTATCTGTGGGGATTTCTTACAGCTACCCCCAGTCTGCAAGGCTAATGAAGAAACCAAATTCTGCTTCCAGGTACAAAACTGTTCCTAAATTCATTCTCATACTTCAAGCCTGCCTCTTTCTTAGCAAGAGAATGATTTTTCCAGGCAAAAAGCTGGAGAAAATGCATCCACATAAACATGGAGCTGACTGAAGTGCGGAGACAGACTGACAAGACCTTTGTCTCGCTCCTGAGTGCAATCCGTTTGGGCAGGTGAGGAGAAACCCATCTCTCTGTGTAATCCCTGCTCCACACTGATGAAGCAGAGGAAAGAACAGTTTGTCACTTTTCTGTGCTCTATCAGGATTATGTAGCTGTGGGCAAAAGCTACAAATGCTTTAGTTAATGTAGACAGGTTTCATATATGCTGCTCTGGTAAGGAAAGTGACTTCCTAGGGTCCCTCTGCAATTTCTGTGCATTAAGTCAAAGGATTCTGAGCTGGCAGTGTCCAGGGCAGGGCTGGGGCACACACTGGCTCTGCTCTCTGACTTTACACAGTTGTCTTTCTCTGTCCTCTCTGGAGGCCTGCAGCTTTCACAGACTGATCCAGCTGTGTGAACGTTACTGCTGCTCAAACCTGTTCCTGATCACTTTAAAGAGTAATTCCCTTTTCCTGGCTACCAGGTGCACAGAGGAGGTTACCAGACAGCTGATGCAGACGGCTACTCACAGGTCTGAGCGTGATGGGATCCTGGCTACGAGGCTCTGCACCCATAAAGATGATGTAGAAATAACCAATGAGAGACGCTTGCAACAGCTACCAGGTGAACTTGGTGGAGGAAACTGCTGGCTTTGGGGCTGAGCTCTGCGTGGAGGCAATGGGGATGCTGGGGTGTCAGGTGGAACCCGTGTTCTGTCATGCACAGCAGCACCGGTCCAAACTTTGTGTGTTGGAATTGAGCTGTCTGGGGAAAAACTTCACAGTTTTTTGTTTAAAAATCCACAATGTTACTATTGGGTTTGTAATAGCAAGCTTGCTGTGAGGTAGGGTGGGAAATTTATTGCCTCCACACTCCTGCTTTTTCCTTCTATAGCATCTTAGAAAGGCCATGCTCTATCCAGCCATGACTTGAATTAAGAGCTATTTCATTTTTTGCCTCCCTTGCTGACCCTTGGATTCTTCCTTTGTCTGCTTCGGAGATCTGGTGTTGGTAACGAGCGAAACTGCTCAAAATGCTGTCTGCACAGTTCTTAATTCCTGCTGACTCTTGATTGCTGCACCTTCTCATTCTTTGGAAGCTATACGGGGATCAGAAGCAATAGTGAGTTCTCTGCTGCTAGATGTGACAAGGTTTTTGTGAAGATGTCCTAGCAGCAGAGCAGAATGGATACTAAATGAGGAATTGCTGTTAGAAATAAATGCTGACCCTCCTGAAATGCTGTGTACAGTATGTTCAATGGTTGCAATTTCTGTCTTTCCTTCCTTAACAGGAGAAGTGCATGTGTTTGAGGCTTTGGACAGTGACCCAATGTTAGTCAAGTTAATCGATGCTCAGTGTCCTGTGGGTGGTAGAGTTGAGCTAAAACTCGGAGCTCAGGTAAGTGTGTGTACATGCATGTGTGATAGACCAGATCAAATGGCATAAGAAAAATAAAGGAATATTAGAGAAATGTATAGAGTAGATATATAGAATGCAAATTCCATCTAGAATGGCTATGACAGGCCAAAAGAAGACTCTATCCCAATCTTTGTATCTTTTCTGCTTAGAATCTTATCTAGACACAGGATGAGTATAGGTCCATGTCTCGGGGACAGTGGTGATTGCTGTGACTGACAGACATGTTCAATCAAATTTAGAAACTTTCCAGTAGCAGAGAGCACAAGCAGCCCTTGCCTGCAGCCTCAGCACCAGGTACACCAGCCCTCCCCACCTGTAGAGGTATGGCACAGCTTGCCGTATTTGCTGGACTGGGCACCTTGCTGTGAGCTGGGGCTGTCAGAGTGGAAAGGATGTAGGATTGTACTTAGTAGTAGCACTATTTGCTTTGGAAATTTTTTCCCTAGTTGTTGTCAGAATCTATATATGCATAGGCTGGTGGGTGCCTAGGGAAGGGGAAACTGCTCCCTGCATCTGAGCTCACAACAGAAATAGCTCAACTAAAGTGTGCAGTGCTGTAAAATGATGTAGTTGGGAATCCTAGGAAGAAAAGGCTGTGAGATAATTTCAATCAAATTGGAGATGGTGCTGCAATAGGCAGGATAGGATGATTTGGCCAAATCAGCCTGATGTGCTTACACTTCCTGGCAAGAAGTTTAGCTGCAGGTGGCTGAACAGGCTGTAGAACCAGTGCATTAAAGATTTTTCTTTTTCTCTGTAGGTGATGTTAGCAAAGAATCTGGATGTGTCTCAAGGGCTGGTGAATGGGGCACGAGGTGTTGTTGTAGGGTTTGAAAGTGAACAGAAGGGTAAGTAAGCCTTTTGATCTTTTGTTGAAGGAAGTGGGAAAATAACAAAACAGTTTGTCGTTGGTGGCTGATGACTTCTTAATTTTGTTTACAGCTTGGTAATAATTTGAGGGAAAACAGGGAGATCTCTGCAAGCTTGGGGCTCTCACGAGCTGTGATGTCATGCACTGCATCAGCTGTAGCTATCTGTAGGCCTTTTGTGTTCTCTCTTCTGTATTCTGTGTGTAAATGTGTATGCTCATTTGAATTTCCTGTTTGTTCTGTTGAAGCAAGTTTTGATGGATTTTTGTTTGTTTTTCTCAAAGAATAATGTTCTGCTACCTGCAAAATCTATTTTTCTCTGCATCTCAACTGATAAAATACCTGACTTTAATTCTCCTGCTTAAGTAGGTGTCAAACATCATTTCAGGACACGCTATTTACTGTCTGGATTTAGGTTTGGTTTAGGCAGAAAAAAAGTGTTCTTAAGCTGCTGACTTCCTGGCTGTTGAGTGTCAGGAATACATCCCTGTTTCTTTCCTGCTCCCATTCCTACAGGGCTGCCTAAGGTGAAGTTTCTCTGTGGGGTCACACAGCTCATAAAAATAGAGAAATGGGTCATCAAAGGACCATCAGGAGTTCATCTGAGTCGTCAGCAATTGCCTTTAAAATTGGCATGGGCCATTTCCATTCACAAGAGTCAGGTGGGTGTTCTTGCACAGCTGCCTATAGACTTTTACAGTTATTTTATGGTACCTTGGACAGTCTCACAAGACAGGTGGTACAGGACAATGTTCTTGTTTATTTGCTCTGTAACAAAGTTCTCTGTGCCTTTGATAGGGCATGTCTTTAGACTGTGTGGAAATCTCCCTGTCTCGTGTCTTTGAAAGTGGGCAGGCTTATGTAGCCCTCTCCCGAGCCCGAAGCCTTGCAGGTCTCCGTGTTCTGGATTTTGACCCAAAGGTAGTGAGAGCTGATCCCGCTGTGCTGCAGTTCTACAGGCAGCTGCGACGTCACCAGCTTCTAATCCAGGTAAAGAAAATCTCATGCTTGCGAAGCCTGCCTTGTGCAACCAGGACAGACAGGCTGGCACCAAGATGTTTCTTTTTCTTCCTAAGTCAGATCAACTCTTGTAGTGGCCAGAGATATGAAACTGCAGAGAGGGCAGGTGGCAGAGCAGCTCTTGGTGACAAAATATCTGCTGCAGTGTTAGGGCTGTGTAGCACTATCTGGCCCTCTGGGTGAAAGGATGGGTTGGGATTCTTTGATCCTCCTCTTGCAGTAAGGAATGAAGAAGTGGACACAGAAGAAATTTGTGGTATTTTTCTTTCTTCTTTCTCCCCAAAGGATTCACTACACACCCCTTCAGATGCTGATGAGAAGGAGAATTGGAAATGCAACTGAGAATGCTCTTCTGGTTTCTGTGAGGTGTCAGCACAGACTGCTGAGATGCAGCCATCTTGTTGTGTATATTTGATAATATAGACAAAGTCAAAGGAATTTTTCTAGATGTTTGCTTCATTCAGCTGGCTCTGGATATGTAGAACTATCCCCATCTCATGCCTCTGGAATTTGGAAGGCTTCTGCAGACCCTCTCTGAGCCCCCAGCCTTGAGTACTCCTGTGTCACAAATGCAACTCTATCAAACAAAATGACTGAACAAGGATGTGCCTGAGGGATGTTTTTACAGTTTTATCCCGTCAGAGAGACCTTCCTACAGTTCTCTCCTGCCTGCTAATTGTGTTATATCCTCTGCACATATAGACTGAAACATGTGTGCCTTTCTTCAAGTATACCATGGTTGAGAGATGGAAAGTGTGTGCCCCCTTTGCCTGGATGGATTGCTCACAGGAGCTGCTGACACAAGGGAAAGCAGTGCTAAATTTCTGGAATTCTTGATTCTCCTGCAAGAGAAGAGCTGTTTTTGCTGCCTGACACCAGGAGGCTTTGCATAACTTCTTCTACAAGCAGAACTGTCAGAGCTGCACATTGCCTGTTATGCTGATACATAGCATTTTTATTAATCTCTTGCATACAATAAGATGTGATTTTTTTTTTTTTTAACCTTTTGAGATGAGCTGGCACTGTTCAAAAATAGGAGGAAGTCCTACATCTTATACCAGTAATTATGGAACTATAAGGACTGTGAAGATTCATTACCCCATGAGCAAGAAGGGGGTGAGAGGAGATGGGTGCTGGTGGGATCCCCTCTTGTTTAAACACATGAGGCTTCCATTTAGATGGGAGTTTCCCCTGGAAAAAAATGTCTGACTAATAAGGTGGAACTTGTGTGCAATAGGGAATAATGGCTAAGGACATGTGAAGTGAGCTGTAACTTCACTTGTTTCAGCAAAAGCAGAGATGAGCAGAACTAATATATTGTCTTAATAAAGGAGAAGCTTTAGTCTTTGTATTTTAGCACTTTGCTTAAAGCTAAAAGTAACTTGTATATTTTAAAATGTTTTACGTATGGGAATAACATGAAATAACATCCAGCTGAACTTGTCTCTTGCAGGGGAATGTCTCTAATAAAGCCTCTGCAGTGTAAGCAAGTTGAAGGCCATTTCTTGGCAGCTGCTCTCCTTAAAGCCAGGAAAGGATGTTGGCTAGCCAGTGTTTAAGTAACAGAAAACAGACTTTGATAAGATGTCAAAATGTATTCTTTATAAGATGTGATTGGGGTTTTTTTGTTTGTTTGGTGGTTTGGGGTTTTTTGTTTGTTTGTTTTGTGGGGTTTTGTTTGGGTTTTTTGTTGGGTTTTTTGTCTGTTTGTGGGTTTTGGGGTGTTTTTGGTTTTTTGTTTGTATTGGTTTTTGGTTTTGATTGTTGTTGTTGTAGTTTTTCTGGGCTTGAGAAAGTATAGTCTTGGAGGAAGCAATAGTATAAGACAGAAGTGTGACTTTTATTCAGAGAGGTTCTTACTGTATCAGCGCACTGTTTCTTAAAAGAAGTTTGGTGGGGTGTGGATGAATGTACCTGGAGGTGGAGCTGGAGCCTGTGGAAGGCAAGTCCCAAACCCTGTGCTTGGCCAGGGGCCTGGTTTCAATTAGCACTCTTGTGGGTTTTTAAAGATGGGATGTTGCCGTATGAGGGCTTTGTGTTGCATTGGAGGTTTAAGTAGGGCATCTGAAATGCCAAGGATGCTAAAGCGAGTTTTACTGTTGGGATAGACAGTTACAAAGAATATGCCAGGCAAGTCTAGTTATACACAATACATTGATTTATTGACTGATTATGTAAGAGCGATGAGATAATGCAGGTTCAAATCCTTTAATCCCTCTTAAAAAGTTCCTGTACCCGTGTAATTGCAAGATAATTTAGAGTGCAAGAGTGGTGATTATGTACAATGCAAATAAACTTTTAATTGTGATCTTGTGAAGCAACCCACTTAACTGCAGCTTTCATGGATTTAGGAACTGAAATCTTTCCAGTTGTATGGGGGTTTGAGGGTTAGTGCCAATGTGAGATAAAATGCTAAACAGAACTTTAGGATGAAAAGGTTAATCAATATTTCATTTAGTATTAAATATACATCAAATATTGTGGATGCCTTATCAGTGATGGAACTGTGGGAGCAGAATAGCCATGGCTTTTGAAGGGCTGGCAGCTGTTTAGAGGCCAAAAGGCATCCATCTGTGTAAATTTTGGATGTTTTCACTTCCAGCTAAAGCAGATAGAGGGATGGGTGCTAAGTTTGAAGACTGCTATTTAAATCCTAAAAGAAGCAGTCAGGACAAATCTGAGCTGCCAGGGTCTCTCATGGCTCACCTTTGGTCAGGATTATGATGAAGCCTTTTTTTAATGGAATAATGCTTCTATATACCTGAGCTAAAAATCTTGCAAAACAATAAATATTCCATCTTCCACATTCTCCATAGCATTTTTTTTTTTTTTTGGAAAGGTACTGTCTAGAGCTAGAACTCAGTACATCACCCTGGACTTTAAAAAAAAAACCCACAACTTTTTATTGTGATGATTGTATAGGAAGAACAGAGCTGCTCCTCCTTCTTTCTTCATTATTCAGTCAGATAAAGACGATCTGAGGACCAAGCCACTTTTCACTTGAGGCTGCCCCAGGCCAGCCTCAGAATGTCTGGTGCTGCCGTTCTTTCAGCAGCTGAGACGGGATGGGCTCAGCGGGCTGGCTTTTGCAGGGACGATTCCTGGGGCTCATGACAGAGCAACACCACCTGCGCCATCCTCGGCTCGTGTTTCTCTCCTACCTTGCGAGGCTCCTCTCCGCAGGCTGGCCTCCTTCAGGAACGAGCCTGCTCCGCCGCGGTCTCTCCGGGGCTGTGCAGGGAGCTGGCGCTCCCCTGCCCCTCCGCCCTGGCTGCTCCCAGGGCTGCTTTGTCCCACGGTTTTCCTCACACCTGCGGTTCCCCCCTCAGTCTGGTGTTCCTCACACCTGCGGTTCCCCCCTCAGTCTGGTGTTCCTCACACCTGCGGTTCCCCCCTCAGTCTGGTGTTCCTCACACCTGCGGTTCGCCCCTCAGTCTGGTGTTCCTCACACCTGCGGTTCCCCCTCAGTCTGTTGTTCCAGAGGCTCGGCTGTGCTGCCACTGTCTGGCACTGGCCGCGTCGGGCACGGGGCAGCCTCGAGCCCTCTTCGCAGAGGTTGCTCCCAGGAACCCGGGCTCGGCTCCTGAGACACCGAGACCCGGGAGTGTGGGCGCCGTTGGGAGCGCCCGGCCGGCCTCGCCTGCAGCACGGCGCGGCTGGGTGTGCTGGGATGAGGGAGAGGCTCTGGTGAGGGGACAGGGAGAGGCCGGTGTTAGAGGAGCTACCGTGGCCTTGTGGGACCAGACAGGAGGCAGTGGCAGGAGCTGGCCGGAGCCCAGGTGCCAGGACAGGCTCCATGCGGACACTCGGCTGTGCAGCCAGGGCTGGGTCCTATCCCCGTGGAAAAAGAGCCTTCCATTACTGTACTGCCATAAATATGGGGAATGAACATTGTCTCTCTTCACAAACTGAAGAGAAAGTATTTAAACATCTGCCTTAACTGCAGCTATCATTAAGTGAATTAAACTAAGAGTTTGATTCATAATTGGTATTTCTGTTACCACAAAGTACAGCCGTTCTCTATTCAAATACATTAAACCATAAGAAACAGCTTTATACCAGCTAACACTCCATAATACATTTATGTGTTATTGGAAGCATAATTCACAAACAGAGTGTTATTAAAACCTTACCAGCTTCCAGTTTAAATCTTTGTATGGTGATTTAACACCCTTCTAGTTCTTTATGTGACATTTTCATTATAATTAAACATGAATGTGTCCTCACAGTCTGTGCCCACAAGTCCTGTGAGCACAGGAAAGGCAGAAATAGTCCTGTTGATCTGGGATGCTGTAATAAGATTGTGTCCAGGAATTAGACCTTCATATCCAGAATTGCTCTGAATAGATCAAAAAAGGGCTACTCTTAAGTAATGGAAATATAGCGCATTGTTGGTTGTGCTATGAATGTTAATAATGTCATTTTTCTTGCAGCTATTACAAGTTCGTCATTTTATATTAGGCCACTCTGTGACATGTAATTGTCTTCTGCTGTTAAATCTAAGCAGTTCTATTATTAGCATGAGAAAAGACCTGAATTGCTAGAGATTGCATTTAGATGTGTAAAATTTCTATTCTGCTATTTCCTATATGATTATTTTATGCCTGTTGCTATTACAAATTGTAAGATGTTGGATGGAATATTTCAGCTGAGTGACTGACTAGTAAATAATTTATGAAATCTGGTTATAGAGGCAAAATAAGTTGATAATAAGCCTAAGAGTAGTGTTTCACTTATAATTATTGAATATTGTACTATCTGAGATCTTTTTCCTTTTAAATTTGTTATGGTGTTGATACAGGGTGCTGTGAGATGTGACAAAACATATGAGAGCCCTATGGGGATGGCAGCTGGGTAGGTACCAACAGCTTCCCAACTGGTATCATGTGTAGGCAACTGAGTTCCAAGGTAACTGTAACACATATCTTTAGTAAATTGTTTGAGGCAATATTTCTGCAATGAGATCTATGATAAAGATGCCTCTGACAGAAATTTATTTAAGATTTTTAATTAAGTTGTGGTTTTTTATGATATGGAGTTTGTAATTTTTTTCCCTCTTATTTTTCAAAATGTATGTTTTCTGTCAACAGGTTGGTGAATGTGTACACAAATTGCACTTTGCATCTACTTTTCTAGAGCCACTAGGCTATATATCAATTTTCTGTAGGACACATCATATTTTATGTTTTTTCAAATTATTATTAGCACCCAGAGAGTTACAGGGGGATTTGCACAGACTTTCAGTTGGAGGTTAGGAGTTGGTCCAGGTCTTTAAAGATTCTGAGTCCTGTTTTGTTTATTGAAACATCTGTGATTCCCTCTAATCAAATATCAGGTTAGAGAGGGCATAACTTATTTGAAGACAATGTTAGACATTGAAGTAAAAACATAAGTAAAACTTCTTACGGTTATTCCAGTAGCTAATAATTCACAAAAGTGAGGCATCACGTATCTTTTAGCATTTCCAGGTGAAGGCTGGACAGACTTACAAAATGTAATAAATCAAATATGAAAAACATTTATGTGAATTAATGAGAATAACTTGGATTAAAAAACAACTTTTAAAGCTTGTGATTTATCTGGGAAGAGAGTATGTAGTGATCAGCCTGTTTTTAAGTTGTTCCATAAAAACATTGCAGGTAAGTTACCTTTGTGTTTGTGTTAGATTAATAGGACACCTTGTAATAAAATATTTGACCATAATAACACCAGGTATTTTCAACTGATACTTGGCAGTACTGAGTAAATTTTAAAAACAGATCTTGAATCTTGAGCAGTGAGCTAGTAATTAATTTCCAGAATGTCAATGCATAATGCAGAAGGATGTTACCAGATCTCATTTTATCATAAACAAGGAAGCTTTGACATTGTTTGGGTTTCACCTGCTTCCTCTCCAGATGAAAGAGACCTTGCAATAACCTTAACCCTTTTACTTGTGGTAGTAGCAAGCTATGGCTATTTTAACATAAAATCCTCACTGAAAATAGAACACATCAGATGATTCAGTCAGGTCAAAATGACAAACTTTCATAAAATGTTGTCTCTTCATCTTCATTAGACATAATTATTGCTGTCAGTTAAACTTTGGGACAAATACTACATGTCTTCCTTTTGTTTTAAAAAGAAAGGATAAAAATGGCTCTGTAGAAACAATTTTAAGTTCATGTTAGAGATACAGTAATATTTTTGAAAGATTGCTGTGAAGTCTTGTGCACCCTCAGATCTCAAAAAAGTACAAGGTCAAAAATACTGTTTGTGATGACCTATATATTTTAACAGAAATATTGTCAAAAGAAATTATAATCAGGTTTTGACACTTGTTCTGAAAGTGTCAAGGCCTCCATAAAATATAATACCTCAGAAACATCAGGCAAAAAGTCATAAGTGTAATATTCATTCAAAAACTCCATAAGGTATAGATCATCCTGCACTGCTCAGTTTTGGGATCAGGACCCTAATATGAGAAAGAAGTATCAGCCCCTTAACAACCCTTGCTATGGATTTAATGAGATTTTCTTAGGGAAAATAAAAAGGAACATCCCCCAACCAAACAGAAGAAACCCAACCCCCCAAAAAAGCATTTCTGGCCATCAGTGTGACATGAGATGAGTTTCACTGTCAGTAGAAATTAGGGCTAGAGGGAACCTCAAGCACGAAGCCTGCACTTGATATTGCTTTTCCTGCAGCAGCAGGAGGCCTCTGTGAAGAAAGTGTTCAGCCCTGCACTGAGCTGTAACAGCTCTGAGCAAGGTGCTGGGAGTGGGATGGCAAGCTAAGGTGAAAGCTGTGTCAAAAACTGAGGATGAAGAGGGCACATGGCATCTGAAGAATTCTGTTTAGAGCCAGAGAAGTGGAATCATTAGGAATATGTCCAGCTCCAGGTGTGCAGGTGAAGTAAATTTAGAGTAGTTGCAATGTATTTTTCCAGATTCAATAATGCCTATGGGCCTTTGGGATAGTTAGAGATCCAGTATGGTCCAAAAGTGTCTGAAAGAGCAGGGGGAGGCAGAAGATCATCCTTTAGCACCTTTGATGTCACTTTGGAATGGCCAAAAGTATAAAAATAGAGGTGATGGTGCTGAGGAAGGAGGGATAGGAGCAGCACCCAGGCAAAGGCAGTTCAGTAGCACTTGCAGTGCTGGGCACAGAAGGGAGATCAGCTCAAATTAAAAAGGAGCTGCTGGTGCTGTTCTCTGCTGCAGAGGAGTTTGCTCACCTTGGGGCACCAGATGGACAGTCTGTTCAGCAGCCACTAGGAAGCTTTATGGTGAAATTAGTGCTGGGGCAGCCATGGCTCCAACCCTTGTTGGGTGCACCCCAGTCCAATGAGGAGAGGGTGAGGTACTCCCAAAGGCAGCCGTGGCTAGGGGCAGATACACTGCACACACAGAAAACCTTCTGGAACAGAAGAAAACCTAGCAGTGTGCTTCAGTATATCTTTTTTGGCACTCATGAAGTATATTTTGCTATGATGGACTCTCTGAAGAGGGGGAAGTGTGTGGAGAAGGCATTGCTAGGACATTTAACAGATGCCAAAAAATATGTGCTATATGTAAGTAAATAATATAAATGGGATGATGATGATGATATGCCCACTGCCTGGTTATATACTAATAGATTTCATCCCAAACAAGTGGTAAAAGACACAACCCCCCCTTAAAACTTACCAAAAGGAAAGATATTTTACTTCCAGAGCTCAATGGAGCATATTTTGTCTTTATCTCTCAGTTCATAAAGACCTTATCTTTCTCTCACTGCAAATATTTGCTAGAAATCAAGGGTGCATTCTCTGCTTAGCATGCTGACAGGGGAGAAAACCGCTTTATATCTCCTTTTTTTCCCCTTCATCTAGAGTTTGGCTGGGGGTTCCTTTTTTCAAACAGAATTTACTTGTGCTAAACCCCTAAATGTGTATGCTTTCTGTAGTGAAATTAAACTACATTTTTTTAGTATTTGTTTTGCATACTTTCCAATAACTGAGGGCAAAATGCTACCTAATACATATTTGAATAGAAAATGCTGCTCAGGGAATAGACTAAAACCCAGCTCTTTGTTTGAAGGGAAGAGAAGTTGGTCTGATGTTACTAAACACTCTAAAGTAAATAGCTCCTGTTATATTTAGTTTTTTAGAAGTTGGGATTGTTTTCTGCCTCTAAAACATGCAGTTTCATTAAAGAGAAGATAATTGACAATAAAAGCAGGGGAAGAGTGTGCATTCTGATCTTAAATGCTACGTAACTGACATAACATCAGAAGAAAACTGCATTGCCTACTTAGCAGGCTGGAAGGTGCTCTTATTTTCTATCAAACAAGATTTTCAAATATCACTTTACAGCTTATAAGCACTATGCAGGCTTAATTGTTTCCTTATGCTCCATTCTACAAATATACTAAACGATAACAGTCAATTAGCTATTGGTGTGCCAGACTGGTTCTTAATGTGGAATGCCTGCTGTGTCTTAATTTTTGCCTTGAACAGGTATTTTCACAGAGTTAATTCATAATATCTTACAGTCTCAGTATAATCCAACTAAACATTTTGATACTTAGTCCCATGGCTGCCTCTTAGAGCTCTTTTGCCAAGGGGCTCCTTCATAACCTGTCAGGGAATATGACATGCAGCTGGACATGTGCAGATGCCAGTGTGAAACAAGTCATGTGGAATGCCTGAAGGATGTAATAAATATTGCATGCAATGCAAATTCTGTTGACAGAGACATCTGAGGGATGCTGAAATACTTATCTTGCTGTTTGAAGGACGTTGTATGAAAATGAACCACTGGTAGTGCTCTAGGAATTGCCACATTGCATCAGGACATTGAGTTTCATTTCTTGCCCTCAGCAATGCCTATTGCTTTATAATCTGGTTATTCAGAGAATGAAGGACTACCCTTCTACGAATATGCCAATCTAAGTCACTCAGAAAGCAGCTGTACTTGTTCAGGGATGAGGGGTAGACTCCTTGTTGGTTTTTTCTTTTGCAAGCCATGACCTTCTCCCCTGAAAGATGAGAGTACAGTCTCCTCAAAATACACACACATTGACACAGCTACAACAGGTCTAATTACTGCACTTTAAAACAAACAAACAAATTCTGCAATGTTTTGTGTCCAGTTTCTTTAACCACAATTGGTAGAACCTTTTACCTGATCCATCTTATCTGGTATTTTCCCTGTACACCAGCTGAGGAAAAGCGTAAATTTCTCACCACATTTCTTTTTCAAGTGCATCAGTTAAAACCCTTTCCTTATTTGCATAATGTGATTGGTGTTTAGAAAGACATGCATTTTCGTGAGTTTGGCTGGTCTTCTCTTGAGTTTCAGCTGCAGTCCGAGCTACTGGGCAAGGTGGATCAGGTTTATAGGGACTGCAACTGGGAGCCTGGATGCACAGAGTAAACTGTGTTATCTTTCTGCTCAGATATAACCAGTATTTAGACATTTACTTCTGATATTTCAAGCTAAGCAAGTGTAGTCTCAATGTATTTTATAAATTTGCTGATTAGGCCCTCTGCAAAGTGTGACTGTTTTAACTAAATGACACTAAACATCCCCTGTAGGCCTCGATGGGAGCTCTGCACAAGGGCTTGCATACAGCTTTATGATCCACCATAAACATTATTCACATGCAAACTTTAATGGCACTACTATGAAGTTCTCCTTTATCCTAGAGAAACCTGTTAATTCTAAGTATCTCTAGTTACATTTATTTTCTAATTATTCCTCTTCCTTCAATTTCTTACAAGAAACATTGAGGACACGTAGGAGCTATAGTCAATTTTATCCAAATTTGTGTCAGAGCATATGAGAAGATATACACATATTTGTGTATATATATTTAAGAGACTATCAGAATACAGTTTTTTCCTGCAGTTTTCACTAACAGCTGTTGGAGAACAGTAATAGCCAGAGAAAATATGTAAAGTTGTGAAACTTAGAGCACACTAAATGCAATTCTGATTAAATTCATAGCAAGATCACTTCCTGTTCAGCAAAGCTTGCTCAGCCAGCCACAGAAAAAACAAGAAGACTGATATCCCACCTGCCTTTATTTTCAGTGCTCAGATCTTGTGCATTTCATCCTCGGGGTTCAACAGTGTGTTTATACTAAAGCTTTATTGGGATCTGATTATTGAAAGCCTGTCCTGGAGAGAAGCTCATAACACATTACCACAGAAATCACCCCTGGCAATGGAAACTTAAATGCTGCTTAATTGCATAAATATAGGCAAAACTCAAGGCATCTACAGGCTGCAGCAGGGGTGGCTTAAAATAACATATTCACAAATTGCTCAGCTCTGGTAACAACTGATAACAAGCATTAATGCATAACACAGCAAAGAAATTATATACATTTATATCCATCTCCTCTCTACAAAGAACTGTAAATGTTGTTCTTTCAAAATGTGTTACTGCAATGTATGAGACTTGACTTGACATTGGTGTGACGAAATAAACTATTTAATGAGGGTTTTAGCATACTAGCAATGCACTTATCACAGTATTTGGCATTCAGTGACTAGGGAGCCATGAAAGATTATCTTTCCTGAAGAACTAGAAAATGGCACCTCCTTTCCACTTGCTGTCCTCCAAGCCTCTTCTGAATATCCTATTTACCTTTTGGAATCACCTTGTTTTTCTCTGTGTCCAGTCTCCAAGGGGAAGCTTATCTTGGAGTTGTTCCCTCAGGTTAAATACATTGCCTCCACCTATTTCTCTAGCCAGATGAAAGCCTCTACTTATCTAAAGGCGTTTGAGACTGTATTAACTTGTGCTTTTTCTCCCTCTGCAGTACATTTCCTGTGTTCAGAAGGCAACTGCAATCAGGGTGGCTTTGGGAATTTAGTGCTTGAAAGATTTATGGTGTGGGTCACAGGGAAAGGAAAGGAAAGGAAAGGAAAGGAAAGGAAAGGAAAGGAAAGGAAAGGAAAGGAAAGGAAAGGAAAGGGAAAGGGAAAGG
>VYZT01019841.1:0-11359 GCA_013400735.1 Pomatostomus ruficeps | reverse complement strand
AAAGGAAAGTGAAGGAAAGGAAAGGAAATGAAAGGAAAGGAAAGGAAAGGAAAGGAAAGGAAAGGAAAAAAGAAAAAGAGAAACAAAAAAAGAAGACTTCATGTGGGTGTCCAGTGATTCTCACAGGGTCTGGGAGCATCCCACTTTCCAGATGTGTATATTTCAACTTTTGTTATTAAGTGATAGGACAGGTGGAGACACTTTAATCTTAAAAATATTGGATGAGCTACAAAGCAGTTCTCTCTCCCAGTTTTATGTTTTACATCCAACAGAATGAGGCTCTTTTTTTTATTTACTGCTACATACTGGTGTGGTCCAGATTACTCAGCCTCTCTCTGCATTTCCAGAAGCAGAAAAAATTGATCACAACAGAGAAACAGCAGCAAGGCACAGGTGAAGGAATTCTCTACTGTTACATGGTCTTGAGGATGAGGAAGGGTAAAGGAAAAGTTAAAAAGAGGGTCAGCATTGAACCTTTCCAGTCTGAGAAAATATCCTGAAATACTCTGCTTCATTTTCACGTATTTGTGGAGATGATTGATCCAATTCAGAGCCTGCAGTTTGACAGAACTGGGAATGTGCTAATTTGCAAACTCAAGGCACATGTAACGTTTTGCTGGTGTTTAATATACATGTCCTCAATTCCTCCTCTGTGGTTACCAAAACCACCAAGCTTTAGTCACATTTCCTTTTTGGCTGGAAAAGGGAAAGAGTAGAGGGTGACATGGTTTTAGTATTTAACTGTATAATGAATATTACTAAGATAATCTTGATAGAGCTGTAGCTGTCAGTGGGTGAGGCAATTACTAAATGAGAGCATAGAAATACCCTTGAATGAAGATTCTGCAATAAACCATCATATTTATGGGTACTAGAGAGAACATATTTTGTAGTAAAATATGATTTATTTATGGAGATTTGAAAGTTGCTGAACAGCTGGGCAGACATGGTGCAGGGCTGTGTATGTGGGTATCTGCTTGTGCTTTATCTTCTGCAGGAATACAAGAATCCCTGCACCAACCATTTGCAGAGATGGCTTCTACCAGCTGGAGAATATAATAGCCTTTCCTTAGGTACACCCATCAAGCATCTGGCCAGCAGAAGCAGAGCTTAAAAGCTCATTTCTGAAATGCTACTGCAACACTTACCACTTTTTTCCTCTCCACAGATATCTCTTACCCCCAGATTCTTGGAGTGCTGAGTTTTATGCCTTTCTGAGGAGTGGGGCACAGATCAGATTATTTTGTTTTCCCAAAATGCTTGACTCTTACTGACAGTCATTGTCTTCCATACTTTTATCCCCCTGGTAGGTTTTCTGTGCCTCGGGACAATCTTTAAATCAAAGAGCCTGATCTTCTGATGTGCTGATCTCCTACCATTCCACTTGGCTGCAGCTGGCATTGTGAGCACTCAGCACTACTATAAATTAGTCTCCAAGTGTGAAACTGGTAGCATGTGTCCTTTGTAAGCCCAGGCTCACTTGAGCTGAGCTGCTGCTTTAGTAGCTTTGAACTTTCTTTGGTCACTGAAGCACAACTCATTTCCTATTGGAGTTTGTATGGGAAAATCTTTATCTTGTGAGAGACAAAGGGAAAGGATGTACTAGGTTTGTGTTGCTATGTGTTGTACCCTTCCCTTCCTGTTTTCCTCCTGTTAACCCCTAAGTTAATGACCTGGAGGGTAAAAACAAACAAGGTAACTGCTATACAGAAGAAGAGAAATATTTTGTTTTAAACTCTGTTTGCATGATATCATGCACTACTCACTAGTATGTGTGCAGGTTTATTGAATTTTAGTTCACAGGACCAGCTGGAATTGTAATCTTCATCCTGTGTTTTCCTAACATAATTTTCCTAACATGTCTTGTTAGGCAGATCAGCACCACATATGACCTGTAACCTAAGGCTGACAAAGACACTTTCTAAATCATATTGGCTTAAATGTGTAACTGCTTATATGAACAAAAACCAACGACTTTCTGCAGTGGACAGACTTAACATGACAGAACTGTCTCTGTCGTTCTGTGGTCACATAGTTTTCAAATTATTTAACCTCACCATCTCTAGAGATGAGCTTCCTAAGCCAGATATGCAAGATTCCCAGGAAAGCTACCAGCTTGCTTGGAGAAATCTCTTCTTTGCCATTTAAGACACTGAACTTCTGCCTCTACTCAGGCTGGTAACTGAGGTGGTCACAGGTGCTGGCTGCAGCTATGTGTGCTTGTTCCTCAAACATAGCAATGCATTGCCAGCCTGCCTAAGGTTCTCAGCAGCAAAGGCAGCTTGTGAGCTGTGCCAGCTAAGCCTGTTTGTCTGCCTGTCTCACCTATATTCCCTTGTAATCCAGCTCCATTGTTTCTGCAGGAGTCAATTGTTCTGGCATGCTGCATAACTGCAGTATTCCAACCACATAGCACAGAGGATATCAGCTAATGGGATTTCACATTCTTTCAGTAGGGTGTTACTGGAATTGGACAACCACAGCGAAATGGCTGTGTGACAACTCTTTGTGGCTATCTAAAAGTGATGCTGGGGTGCACAACAGCTGCAATGATTGCCTGCTTAGCACACACCAACATAATTCATCCTCACAACTTTGTCCCGTGGCCAAGGCAGGTGAAATGGTGCTGTAAACTCTGCTCAGAGAGAGAGATGGCACTGTAGTCCTCTAGTTGGGACTTCTAGTAAGGACAAACCCTGTGTAGAAGCTGGAGGAAGAAGAGCAATACTTAATTGCCAACTTATCCTTTGTATTTATCTATTTTATCTGGGAGCAGTGCCTTCTAATGGAACCAAGACATTTCCAGAATGGAGAAAAAACCAGCATGGACATGAATAGCTAAAAGGCAGGTTGAGGTTCCAACACTGTAGAAACATATTAGAAAAAAATGCTCCATTTCTGCTCCCTCTTAGTCCCCCCAAACATCCATTATTTGGACAAGAAGAGCTTTCCTTTATAGTATTATGTGGTTTGTGATTATCTGTTGAAAGAAAAAGCTACAGAACACTCAAGTCACACTCTAAAATCAATGCACCAAGTACAGTGGTCATGCTATTTCTTGTTCTCCATGACTGCTTATAGTAGTAAATGATAAAAAAACTTGGCAGTTCCAAAGCATTTAACATCATCAATGTGTTATAAAAACAATCAATTAAGCTTCCTCAGGAAAAACATCTGTGCCTTTTGCCTCCCATATCTTTCCCTTTTGCAGTCAAGTTTCCAGCTCTGCAAATCTGGGAAACAGTTTGTGTGAAAGAATTTGGGAGATATTCTCTGACATAGCAGATACAACAGGCAGGAAGGGTAAAAAAAATATATTGTTGATTTTTCCATTTACATTTTGGCTATTCAATTGATCAAAATAAGGGGAGTTAGGGACTACTTGGTTGTATGACTGACTCTGCAGTGATTTACTGAGGGTGGCTTTGTGGTCAAGAACAGCATTCATCGCTGCAAATGCAGCTCCAGATGTGCCAGCCCTGAGTAGTACCTGACCCTGCCTCTCTTCAGGAGGAACTGAGGAGCTTTGCTTAATCTGTACTAAACAACTTTATAGAGGACATTTTCCCCCTATGTGGTTGAACTATCTTTCTAGAGTGACATGTGAGGGAGGGAGGAGCCTTGCTAGGTGCAGCAAAATTGTCTTTGCTAAACTTGGACAGTTTATGAACTGGAAGAGTTTCTCATGGTCTCTGCAAGTAAGTGGTCAGCTGATGGCAATATTGGCATAGTTTGATTACCTAAATTAGATCCCAATTGTCCACCTTGGGTTTATAGCATCTGCTTTAAAAATAAATTAAATGTGAAATGAGCTACCAAGCAGAGTCCCAGCAGTAAGCTACAACTGGGGATGAATTTGAACTACATAATCTAACATGAAGGAAAGAAGAAGCCAATACATACAGAAAGAGCCAGGGAAAGGAAGCAAAAAGAACTTGACTGGAGAAAGTGACAAAAAGGAGCTGTTTTTGTCAAATAATCAGATTAACTCTAACTGGAGTTGGGAGGTCTAGTTTGCACAGAATTAAGGCCTAGAGCTTTAGAGAGTTAGTTGTCTGGCTTTGGTGGTAGTAAATGAGTTATATGCCTAAATACCTTTGAAAACCTGGTCCTTAAAATGCTTAAATGTATACAGCTGTTATAGAATTTGTAAACCTCCCATAGTTACTAAAGAAGTGAGCAGGTAGGACGTGACAAATACATTGGCTTTGCAAAACAGCTGCAGACTAGAAGCTCTGGCTGTGACAGTCACAGCTGCCCCACAATCGCCCAGGAAGGGTGGGGTGGTTTGTTTGCTGCTGAATTCTCCCCGAGCAGGTTGATCTCCAAGGCTGATGGAGCTGTAAGCCAGGGGAGGGAGCTGCTTTCTACTCCAACAGCTTTTCACTCAGGGTTCGCACTCAGGAGACCAAGTTGAGCATTATGCTGGGTAAGTGTGGAAGGAGTAGGATGTGCCAATTAAAGTTGGTTTGCAAACGAAGCTGGGTTGGTGAGGTGTTATTAGGAGTGGTCTTTTCCTGAAATATTGCATATGCAGTGCTGGCTTTCTCCTACTATCACATTTCAGAATATCTTCACTTGTGTGGGTTTTGCTGTCTCTCAAGCAGGCCTGGAGTTTCATATGCATGTTCAGGATAGTGAATGTATGTTGTATTTGTTTCCTTTTTTTTGAATTATTTTTTTCTTTGTATTAGAAATCCTTTCACTTTGTTTTGAAAAATCATTTAACTATTGTGGCTCTTGAAGTGTTATGAGGATTACCTTAAACATTTTTACTGTGCTTGCTTTGAAGATGTAGAATACTATTCAAGTGCTAAGATTTAAATATGGGCTGTGAAGAAAGTGCTGCTGATTGAATTTTTAAAGGCAGCATGTTAGATAATGCTGAATTTGTTATTTAAAGGTAAAATTAAAACCACGGAGAACTGCAAAGTATGAATAGTAGAGAAAACTTCTTAATGACTTTGTAGAAAACGATGTGTCTCTCTTTTATGGATGCTTAAAAACCTTTAGGGCTTGATATGGATTAGAATACTTAAAAGATTGTGATGGGAATGGCAGTCAAAGCTCATCTTTTGGCCTGGGACTACCTTGTGTCATTATGTATAACAGATATAATCGATGCTTTATAGTTTTTTGTTGGTTTAAATTTTGATCCATGTATGCAAAACCAATAGAATAAAGACACAGGAGCTTTACATGCACTACACCCCAGAGGACAAGGAAATACAGATGAATAGGCTTTAGATGGAAGGGCTATTATTTTTCCTCTAAGTCAAACACCCATCTGTAGAATGATATGGCACAGATATGAAGAGGTTAAGGTATTCTGCTAAATATGCTGTCAAAGCTCCAGGAAAAAAAAAATCACAGTTTAATTCCAGTTTTCTTCAGGGGGTACAAGTATATAGATTGTGGTGTTGTATTCTATGCAGCAGATATAAAACCCATCTGATAAATTTTTTTCATTAATAAACTATTATAATGGAAACTTAATAATATATGTGCATAAGGGTTGATGTGTTTCTAGGTTTTCTCTTTAAACAGTGAATCTTTTAAAATTTGCCTGAAAAATGGTATTAATGACTCTTGTAGAATATGCAATAAACATTTAAAGTGTTTCCTCTGTTAGCATCTTCTGCAGCTGCATTTCAGAAGGTTGAAAACTTCAAGTATGAAATGCCTTCCTCTGTTTTCATCAGTTCTTTTTGTTTTTGTTTTCTCCCCCAAGAACTGAGAATATTTTTGACTAATTGGAAATGAGTTTTTGTGTTCCCCAAGCAAACTGCAATATCAATTATTTGCATAGCCTTAGTCTTAGCGTGTATCATCTGCTGTTGTGTGCTCTCAGGAAGACTCTACTCCTTGGATGTGCTGGCACACTTCCAAAGAGCCTAAGTGGTAGCTTATATCAGTTTGGTTCTGTGATTTACTAAATCAGCATAAAGATGGAAGCAAATCTATTTTCTATTTGTTTCAGCAAGCAGCTTTGTTTCACGTAACAGTATTTTACTACACTTCATCTGACACAGAATAATCGTTGTAGCACATTCTGAGTAGGATGCTGAAAGGATGTTCTAAAAGAAAGGGAAAAATATGTTCTCAAAGGGACCAGCACTTCTAAAGGGAATGAAAGGCCAATGAGTAGTTGTTTAGTATTTCTGTTGCCTTTCCCTTCACCTTTCTCTAGAGATTTTGCAAATATATTTTGACAGAATACAGCTGTCAGCACTGTAAAACATAGAATGCTTGTACCTAGCCAAGAACATGATGTCATAGTGCAGAAACTATCAATAATAAGATGTATTTTCTATTTTAGAGGGCTCCCTAAATCATGAAATGGAGTGAAGAATCTAAATTCTTGATTCCCTGCAGGCCTAGGCAGAATTTAAGCACTATTTTTGCTGATTAGCTAAAGAAACTCATCTATTATGTGAGAGTGTGCTGGAATTGGAGAGCTTGTAACTGAGGTAAGAGGGTTGCAGCACGAAAACATCCAGGGATGGCAGCCGCAGGTAGAGAGCCTTGTATTGGCCAGGAAAACCAGGTAGCAAAATCAGGAGAACTAAATACAGCATGTATATACTGTGTGCTTGGTAAGCTAACCTTGGATCTCTGTGCTGGGCTGGATATTCTCCCTACAAACAGGGGGCTCGGACTCCCCTTTGGTGTCACTGCAAGGTTTCAGGTTGAAGTTATGAGTCAATATAGCTGATCCACCTTGGTGTGCTCAGCACCTGGTGGGTAGGTGCACCCTTTATGAGACTTTGGCAAAGGAAAACTTTTGGAAAAGGTGGTCAGTGTTCGAAGTCCTTTTTATGTACTGCCAGAAAGCTTATTCAGGTGCTGCAGCAGCCACAAAAGGGTACCGTGAAACTGTGTTGAGTTTTTTTTCTCCAGGGTCTTGCCTGGCATTTATTACCTTAGCATTTGGGTGGTTCCCAGACATTAAGTGACTTGTTTGCAACATCCAGTGCTTTGCCAGCAGCAGCCAACAATAAAAGCTCCTATTGGAAGCACCTGGAGGAGGAGGCAAACACTGCTCAAGTTTCACTGGTGCATGTGGGTGACGTTTATGCCTATCCTAGCTTAGCTTTCCAGGGTAAAGCAGGTAAGCGTCAAACCTACTTGATGATTCCAAAACCCTCTCCTGCAGATGGATACTTTCTCTGGTCTCCACTGGTGACCCTGCCATGGCCAATTTCAGCACATGAGATGGAGGTGCCCCCAGGGAAGAACACCCTTAGGCTGTTGTTATGCTCTCTCTGAAGATTAGCAGAGGTCTCCTTTTCCCTAGCAGATGTTCTTCAGCTGGCTGTTACACAGGAAGCAGGCAGCATTAACTCTTTCCCATGTTTTTAATGAAACAGATTTTTACGGAAAGAGTTATAAGTATCTACCCTTGGCAGCATGTGACCACAGAGAGTGCTTGTGTGAGATCTTCAAAGACATGGTTTATGAAGTTTTGTAGCAAGCTAAAGGTGCCATTTTAGCTAAGGGTGAGGGGAGTCGCTGAGTAAGTACAATGGAAGCACATTGATTTCTGCAATAATCACTGTCCCCATCCACCTTCATTCTGGAGACTAATATCAGTCAATTCAAGGCTGCTCAACCCCTCAAAACAACAGAAAAACAACTAACTGATATAAAACATGATCATGAAACTCAGTAGTAGAAGAAGAAAAAGTGTTAGGATTGTGTCTGAGGCTTTGCTTTCAGGTAACAGTCACCTGATTACTGAGAAGCATAGGAGCTATAGTAGGTGAAGGCTGCCATCTTTCCAAAGAAATAAATTCTGCCAAAAGCTTCCTTCTGAGGTTCTGAGTGTTAAGCTTGGGGGGAAAAAATCTGGAATTAACTGAATTAGTTATATAAGCATACGTGACTATTCTTTTCCTACAGGGAGTATGCTATAAATGGAGTCAATCCAGCATGGCTCAAGAGCTTTGGTTTGTTTTGCTTTTATCAGCTTGTAAGAGTCACTTGTGAACTCACAGCTTCAGAGAAGAATCACATGGAGGATCTCTGGCAAACATTGGGAAGACACAAATCTGAAAATGCTCATCAATGACAGTTTATTTCTCATCTGTTCCTTAGAAGGACAGGGATTTTCAACCGATTTGAAATTTCACTCATCAGGGTGTGTGAGGATTAGCTATGGGACAAACAGAGAGACGGTATTTTTCTCAATAAACCTTCCCAGGGAGGATCACAAAAAGATAATTAATTCCAAAGAACAACAATTCCAGTGAGATAATTCACTTTTTTCATATTTACGTTATAAACTGCTGCCACAACAGGATTGACACTGGGTATAAAGGCCAAATGACACAATAGATTAACTTAGGGGAATTTTAAAAAATGAAATGGAAAACATATGGAGACAATATGAAAGTCTCCTTAGTGTGAGGACCCAGACTAGATCATTATGAATGGGTGGATCTTGCGTCATGTTTGGCTAGTCACATGGAGTATTGCCATGATTTGTATCCCTCAATTCTGCAGAAAAGGCAGTCATTCTTCAGAAACGGAAGGATCCAATTTGAATCGACTCTGGCTATTGAAAGCTTATTTATTTTAATCACATGCATTTTTCTGTGGTATATCTCCTAATAACTGTGAATACTTTAGTGGAAAACGTCAGTTATTTCCAACAGTTAATTGAAGTGAGAAATCCAGCTAGACAAGCCCATACTATTATTTCATTCCAACAAGAAATAGTAGATTGGCTCTTGGTTCATATTCACCATGCTACTGGTACTTGCTTTAGGATGCCCAATGTCTATTATTCCTTTATTACTCTTCCTCTTGAGACTGATTTCAAAGTACAAGACAGGCCCAGGTGATCCTGCTCATGTCAGTGTCCCTGACAGTTTTTGCTTTATAATCTAACTATATAACGTGATGTGGTCCATACCATTGAATGCCAATATTTTTTAAAATGATTTTTATTATTTTTTAAAATAAAAATAATTTTGGTTGGGCCACAAGTAACATAGGAATATGAATGCAATATCTGATTCAATTTGTTATCTAGATTTGTGGACCTATTTTAAAATGTAAAAATACATAATGTCTGGCTAAATCAGGCTGAGTTCAGATGTTCTATGCTATCAGAATGCTGCACTTGAGACTAGTGAAAAGGAAAGGAGAGCAACAAGGTTAGAGAGGGCAAGTTAGAAAGCTCTGACTCGGAAAAGTAATTCAATCTTCTCACCTGCAGAGTCCCTGTTAAGTATGAGCCATGAATTGCACTGTTGTAGGTCTGAATGGCATTTAAGAACTGCAGTGAGCTGTTGTACCCAACCAAATACCATGAAGGGGAGTGGAGGTCAGTGTATGTGCTTGGGTGCCTTTTGAATTTGTCACTTTAAAGTGTGCTCTCTCTGAATGCTGCTGCGTGCATGCTCCCAAGCAAAAGCATTCAGTGAGAATTGGAGGGCTCAATGCTAACATGTTTATTCTGTGTCATTGCCCTTTGCTGAAATCTTGACCAAAATGTGCTACCTTTTCTGCCATGGGAGAAACCCCCAGGAGGAAGGCCACGGCTGTAGGAATTTGAGCCCTCTGTCTAATAGCACAGCATAACCCCAGCACAACTAACCTGTCTGGGAGGTTGTTGGTGCCAGGCCCTACCATTGTTCTTGTGTTCTGTTATTGCTAGAGTTCTGTTTGACTACAAATTCTGTTTATTATACTTTTGGGAAGGTTTCTTCTCTCTTACTTTCCAAAACAAACAAATCTAAGTGTTCAGTATTTAAATTCTTACTTCATTAGGTAACTAAGCCATTAAAGTCTGTGAGACAGATACCATAAAACAATTTTGAGGGCCAGTATGAAGAAATTGAAATGTGTTCACAGCCACAGGAAAGAAGCTAATTATATGAGGACTTTATATACATACACCCACAGAGATACATGTGTGCAGAAATACAGACATATGTATGTACCCACACTGGTGGCTAATTATGTTTTAGATCATTTAATAAACTCAATTCTTTTGGATCCTTCTCTTCTTCTGGGTTGCAGTGTCCATATAGGAATATCTGATGTGAAATTTGCTAATCCAAGGTGAAGAAAGAAGCTCTTCTAGTTTGTCATGACATGCACCTGGGAATATTTCTGTTATGTGATTCTCATCAGTATTTCAAATACCAAGATATTTTTAATTTAAAAAAAAGGTTTTATAGCATCTTTTCTTCCACAGTTCTCTTACTGCCTGCAGAACAACACTGGTTGCAGTGGAAAATACCCTTGTTTTTCTTTAAAATTAATAGTTCTATTTATAACTGATTATTGGCAGTACTATGTGCAAGAAACAGGAAGCAAGGATCCTGTTATGTGTGGGTATTGTGGATAATCCCAAAGAATAATACTGCATCAAAACTGGAATACACTTGAGGCTAAAGCAGAATAATCTCCTAATGGGGTATTTGCTGCTGAAGACAAGTGGCTCTCCTGATGATAATATAATTAAGAGCTTTTTGTAATAACCAACCCTGCCAGCTACACACTTAGTGAAACTACTGGCCCTTACACAAAAGGTGCTTTGACATCCGTGTAAGTAGTTGCCACCATTACTTGAATTGCTTTGTGGTGCTGTGCAGGTAACCAGTTTGCAACTCAATCAGTGCTGCTTTTCAGCCACATCTTGAACACTCAGTCACAAGTAACAGGCAACAGCACAGATTTGGCATAGAAGATGTTTAAATGACTTTTTCTTAGGAGAGAATTCTGTTCCAGCAGAGCAAACTGCTAGATTCATTTGCATTTGCCTCACTAAAAATGCGCGTACTTAACTGTGAAAAGGGTGGGTGACATGACCATCCAGTGGGGCTTGTTTTTTCAATGTGTAAATAATTTGGTTTTGGAATAAGAAATTCCAATACTGACACTGCAGCCTGAAGGGAGAACTGAAACAGCCAATATAAACCCGGGCTCAGAGGGATGTGGGTTGTTTTGGGGTTTTTTGGGATTTCATCACATGCAGTATAATCAGCTACTACAGTTGCTGTCCTAAGTTCCTAAGCTGTTTAAGAGCAGATCCTGACTTCTGTGAATTACTTGATAGCAAGTTTAGGAACTTCCTGAGCAGTTCTTGGTGTTTTCTTTCTCAATGGACTAAATCATATTACTGTTTACCTACATTTTAGCCCCAATAAGGAAACTTTCTGACTACTCTTGGAATAGATGAATTTAGACCTGTAAATAGATTCATGTTTTGTTTGAGAATATTTTCCAGTGATTTTCACACATTGTTGAAAATTGTTTTGTAGTTTTAGAAAGAAATTGCAAATGTGTGCTAAACATTTGAGCAAATGTCTCCTTGAAATAGTAAATAAACTAATATAGAATATAA